>JAQFYU010001300.1:0-15457 GCA_034694905.1 Ceratophysella granulata | reverse complement strand
GTATTGGCTTCCAAAACTTTTGTAAATTATGTAGGTCATACTCCATACTCGTCTCTTTGTATGATCATTGTCGTTTCGATGAAATCTTCTAAAAACCAATTTTTTTTTAGGTCTCATCAAAAAAAATTCAAAACTTTTTTTATTTCGGAAAAAATCATATTTCAGGGCCATTCAGGGACGTTCATTGTGAATCGTGAATAAAAACGGCTTGAAGTTGAAACGCAAAGCCTCCGCTTGCTCATTAAAATATTTCAGTGTGCGCTGTACGTATTATTCGTCATTTGTAAAACGTTACTAATTCAAACCAGGAATACCAGATTTATCAAAAGGAAACTATAATGGTGTTGAGTTGTTATTAACAAAGTAGGATACCGTAAATAGTTTTGCATGCACGTCTTTGTTATCTGCAGAAAACAATCATTGGCAGTTCAATCTGATGTGAACAATGGATGAAATTGCTATGCCATGGTTTGGAGTACTTACTTCTACATGTGCATAATAATTGAAGTGGTCAGAAGAACTCGTTCTGTGCATGCATGATGCATGCATTCTGATTCACTGTCACTAGTACACAAAATACAGCCTGACCAGATGCATGTTCACTTGAATCAATGGCGGAAAGTGAGAGTTGGAAGATCCCTTAGTAATTCCAAGATGATTCTGATCTGATCAGAGATCACTTTTGTTGTGTACCAAATAACATACCCACATCACTTTTGCTTGCATGATGTAACGCTTAACGGTTACATAAATACAACATTCTGAATCCGCAATGGCTCACTACATATTTCTTTATTTGGTGCAAGAAATCATATTAAATGCTCTGCTCACCCATCTCAAACCCCATTCATTGCATTCAAATGTACACGCTACGGGACGGGACATCATAATTGGTCCACCATTATAAATTAATTACAGTGCATTTCCTTTCTAAATCTCTTATTCTGGGTCAAGAGCTTCTTAATCAAGATGAGTTTAAATATTTGTCACAGGGATTTAAGTGGGGGGAAATTGGAAGGTTATTTGAGACTTTGTTTCTGATGTATGATTTAAAAGGTAGATCCGTCGTGGTCGTGGTATCTTTTTGGCTAAGTTGCAAATTGTAAATTAAGCTATAGGTACTAGGTACTTTGTGCATTGTAGATGACGTCATGTGTTGAAAAAGGCCGAGACATGCTACGTTGCATATTTTTAATAGAAAGTAAAATCAGGGAAGATCAAGGTCAAACTATCGTTCATGCCAATTACTGATTTTTTCACAGGTATTCCGAAACGCCCGGGCGATGTTGCCGTGGTAACAGGAGGAGCTCGAGGAATTGGAGCAGAAGTGGTCAAAATGTTACTTCAAAATCAAATGCATGTAATAATAGGTAATAATACAATACGCAGTTGAATTCAGGAACAGTAAGCACGCGGTAACCGCACATGGAGAAAGCTACTTGGTAACCACTGAATGACTACATGGTAACCATCCGTTACTTCAGGTTAAGTTAGGTTTTCCGAAACGTTCAAGTAGATACCACGGGCGGCTACCATTTGCGGTTACCACGTGCTCACTGTTCCTCAATTCGACCCAATAGCAACATTGTGTTGAAGGTCAATAGTCGAATATATTTAGCCTATTTGGAATTCATATTCTACATAATTATGTTTGTTATCAGAATTTATTTTCCTTAATTCGCACAGGTTGCCGAAATATTGTCGCTGGGACGGAACTAATTAGCTCAATTCGTCAGAAAGACGGGATTACTGGGGGTAGAGCAGATGTGCTCAGTTTGGACTTAATGTCTCTGGCCTCGGTTCGTGATTTCGCGAATCAAGTGTTGTCCAAGAACATTCCCATTAACATTCTCATTAATAATGGTAAGAAACGGAAAGAACAAACTAATTTTTGTTACAAATCGAAGAATACAATAAACGCTTTACTAGAATTATGTCCATAATTGACTAAAATTATGCAACTTGTGTTCTACATTCTACATAGCCGGAATCATGTTCTGTCCATACGAAGAGACGATGGATGGCTACGAATCTCAATTTCAAACCAATTACTTGAGTCACTTTCTCCTCACGAATCTCCTGCTACCCAGAATAATTTCTTCAGGAAGAGCGGAACAGTATGCCCGAATTATTAATGTTTCTTCCTGTGCTCACTACGGAGGACGAATCGACTTCAACGATCTGCAGATGCAGTAAGTTCAGAAGATCCATGATCCAATGTTTCAGACATGTTCATAATAATATAATATAGTCAACCTAACCTAATTAAATAATCCCGTTTACAGGAAGTTGTATTCACCGTACAATGCCTACATGGTGTCCAAGCTACTCCAAGTCATTTCGAGTACGGATTTGAATGCACGATTTGTGAAGGCCGGAGTCAAAGTGAATGCTCTCAGTGTTCACCCGGGCATGGTACAAACGGACTTATACCAACATTTGGGATGGTTCAAGGCTCTTCATTTCTTCGTTACCATTTTATTCAAGGTAAGTCATACTGATTTTAGCCTACTTCAGGTTCCGGTGTCCGTCCGAGTAAGATTCCAATCGTAATGCGCGATACGCTTACTCCATGACATGCTCATTATTGGTACGGATAGCGATCGCGTCACCTTAACCAGCTAAATGTGACGCGAGCAATTCACCAAAGTTTATACCAAGAAAAGTTTACAGTTCATTTATTTTTTCAGAACGTCGTTCAAGGGGCGGATACAGTGGCCTACGCTGCAATCTCTCCTGAAATTGAGAAGCAAGGTGGAATTTTTCTAGCAAACAGTCAGGAATGGAGACCAAATTCTAAAGTTTTTGACACGACGCTTCAGAAAACGCTATGGAGCGTGTCTACGGAATTAACCGGGCTTGAAGACATCAACAGCAATATTGAGCCGACTGAGGTTGGAAGTGGGTCCATTAAAGTTAGACTAAATTGAGGTGGCACCTGTGACCATGAATGAAACTCGGACAAGAACGAGTACCATGCCCTCCACGTACCCAGCTTGAGTTGCTCTAAACTTTATCCTGAAACAGTGGCCACTTTGTTGATAGACTTTGTAAACTTGGAGTTAATACTTTTGTTATAAGCTTTGTTTCTGGTGATATTTCACTATGTGGTCAGCGTCAACTCGCGAATCGCTTCATTTCCCTTAGCGAGCAATAATAAAATATTAGACAATCAAAGCTTTTGGTTTGGAACGTTTTTATGGTACTAAATCTTAGCGTGCAGTGCAAATATTTCGAAAACTAAGGGAATTTGAATTCCGATTTCCGGTAATGGTGTCCAGTATTGCTTGTAAACCTGCCGAACCAAGTACTGTCCTAAATATTGTTTTCTACTCACTGTTTCTGGATATTGCATCTTTAAATTAATATCGATCTAATTTAAGCTAATTTAGACTATTTAGCTTATTTAATGTTAGCATAGAAGTTGCAGTAGAGGTTAGGATTAGGACTACTGGAGCGTTGGTTGTAAATAAATACATTTTACTGTGAATATATGTTTATTGTAATATTCGAAAATGGTATTGTAAAATAAACGGAATACTGTCCTAAAACTTAGGATTTTTTCTACACTCAACCTAGAGCCTAATTAGTTTAACGTTAAATACATCCTAACGGCTGAAATATTATATTATAGTTCTACTTCCCTTGAAATCATAACTTGTCCATCGAATTTGAGCAACGTGGCTATAACTACATATATTTCTATTTCCACAGGAATTACAGAATTACAAGTTCATTTCTTAGATGAAACTACGGGAAAAAAACGATGAAGGACAAGTTATATAATTTCACGCCTTGGTATAAACTAATCTATAAACGAGGCGAGTACATTAGAGGCTAAATATGTTCGATCACTAATGTATATTACGAGGGATTCTGAACTACAGGTAAGCTCGATTGCTGGAATGGACGTCAACTTTGCTGAAGGGAAACGTCTAGTGTCCTTCGAAGTTAGCCGGTGTAGTAGTTGCTGGACTTTGCGGAATCGAGTGGCTGCGTACTAGCCGAAGAAACTGAAGAACCATAACTATGGTCGGTCCAGGTAGAGGTGTTAGCATTATCATTGGTAGCAACAAAAAGTGGAACTGGTGGAAACCGGGATTTGATGGAGTCGAAGGTTTGGTGCTGTTCTGAACTTTCTGTGCCCGTGCCCGTGCCAGTGCCAGTACCAGAATCCGGTGAGGTTGGCCCAACCAACATTGCAATGTCGCCTGCTTGGTAATTCTCAAATTGATATTTTGTAGAACGCGGCGTCCTTGTCCTTGCCACTATTGAAACAAAATGAAAATTCTATTGGATTGATTCATAAGATTAGATTAGTAGTTATTATTGGCTTAAAGTTTTCGCGACTGACCAAAAAATTAAATGCCTGAGGAAACAATTAAATGAAACAATTAAATGTTTTCTCGGATATCTTCGGTATAACTTAACCTAATCCAACTTCTCGAAATGGCAAAACGATAAAATTCTTGACTAGTCAGCTCGCTTTATTTTTTTGGCTAGGTTTAATATTAACCTGTTGTTAATTACGAGAACCTTACCTTTGGCTTTGACCGTTTGCGGGAGCAACGTAAGGTCCGACCACTTTCGTCGTCCATGGAGTATGTCATTGGCGTCATACTTCTCGAATCGAGTGGGTAGCAGCCTGTCCCAAAGAATAAGCATGAGTATTTTTTTAATGAAGAGAAAGCAGACAAGGATGTTTGTCTATTATTTGTTGAGCGTTGTTTAAAACTTTTGCATTCCGAGAAGAACTTACCGATAATTATTTAGATTTTTGATTATTCCCTCTTCAAGACTGGCCAACAGAAACTTTTCGGAAAATAAATCCTGGACTTGACCTCTGGCAGCACTCTCGGCATGGAATTTACTCACTGATTTGTTCATCCAATTTATTTCACTGGATAAGAGTGCAATCGGAATATCATGATCAGCATCCGGCAAATTAGCTTCAGGTTTGATCCAAAGGGTATTTCTGCCTACTACCTGGAAACCAAAACAAATGATAATTTCCTGAGTTCCTGATGCATGCATAATAAGCTTGAGTCTGTCACAGCGATGTAAAATACTGATAATGATCAAGCATCAAGCAATTAGGTACCTTAAAACCAATTCGAAAGTTCTCTGAAATTCCGGTTCTGATGAGCTCATCCACTGTCTGAACTTCGCTCGAGTGAAAAGCGTGTTCTTCTGGAAATTTGACTCGGTGGCCAAACAAGGAAGGGGGACAGTCCGTCATTGCAATCAAGTGTAACTTTGAGAGCACGTTCGGCGGCGGCGGTGCTTCCCGATTCTCCTTGTCGTTTTCCATTAGGCTGGAACTTCGTTGCTAGGCGACGAGCGAGTGATGAGTGACGACTGGGTAAATAATAGAACAATTGACAATCGACGAGTTTGCAGTTTCCAGTAACAATAAACAGTCCGAGTGACAGGTGACAGTCCCTATCCTACCCCTACCACCGACGTTAAAAATATCTGATTAAATAATTAAACCAGAATAGAACTAAAAACTAATTTCCAAAATTCGGATGTACTTCAGTAGTCGACGAGTTTTTGCAGTTCGGAGTAATTTTATTCAAGGTCAATGGCCGCTCAGGTAGAGAAAAAGCTTGTCGTATTTTCCAACCGTTACAGTAATGGCGTTTGAATTCTGAATTGCGGACAAGCGCTGCTGGTGATTCGGCTTCGGTTTACGAAAAAAGTGAAGAAAGAAAACCCCGGGAAATCCTTTGTCGTTCTTTGCTTCTTCATTTTCATATAACGCTAGTTTGCGGTTTGCATGTTTCTGTATATGAATTTGTAAGACTATATGTATTATTATGAATTATGAAAGACGAACATTCAGAAAGTATTTATATTGAGGCCGAACTTGTTTCAACTCTTCTGCTTTGGCTGCTGTTGCTTGTACTCGTACTGCTGCTGGTTTTCACGGTGTTTTGTTTAATTGATTTAACAAAAAGATGAAATCTGCAGTTCGATTTGATGTAAAGATCGGTTTCGCATTTCGTCGCAAAAAAGATTTTCAACCTGAAGTATATCAATTGAAGCATACTTACTTACTCGTACTTTGATTCGACTAGGTAACTCGTATTAATATTATTGAGCAGGAGGACCATATTTTGATTTGATATCTGACGTAGAAGAGGCAATAAAAAATTCATACCAATAAAGTTCATAAGCATAGCATAATCAAATTTAATCATTAGCATTGTTTCTGCATTCTTATTTTAAAATGTTATATTTATTTAGATGCGGGGGAGTTGTGCTGAACAAAATTGGAAACGTGTAGCTGTCACGCACAGCTTACAGAGCCACACCAAAAGTAGTCAAGTGTCCTTGTCTGGGTGTTGAAGGTGTGCAATTTGTAGTACTGTACATAGCATTGACATTTCTCTGAAACAATAGTATGCAGAAAAATATTTTATTCCAGGCTGAACATGAACATTATCCGATATTGTTGCCGACGCGTATTTCTGGAAGGTTTGTCACACCCAGAATTATACAGATGCACATACAGTATGCATGGACGATTAACAAATATTAAATCAAGTTTACCAATACAGAATTGTTGAGTGTGATCTCATCCCATTGTGTCATTGAACCTGGATTTTGCTTCAATCACTTATCCAGGTTATTGGTTCATCCGTTCGTTCACCTGAAAAGCTTGATTTCCAGCAAAACCAAACAGCAAAAAATAGCGTCTCTAGTGAAAGAGCAAGGGAAGTAGTGCGAAATTTTAAATCAAGGGACTGACCGGCAGCCTATATCTTCAATATCGGATCTCATCTTCATTCATTCAGTTGGATTGGATTGGATCACTTGGATTGGACTTGTGTAACTGAACTGTTACACTGTTCCGCTTGACCCTTGTACCCAGAAGTTTCAGCTGTTTGGTTTGTGGAAGCTAGTACGAGGTCAGGTAACATCACACGAGTTGATACTTTTATTCATATCAGCTCAGGCCAAATTATCAGCTGTCAGCTCAGTTGTAAATACTGCAGTTTTACTCGAGGTCATTAGTCGTCGTAAGTTAATTGTGTGTAGTGCGTTTCTCGTTGCAGCAGTTATCCAAAATCCAAATCCAAAAACCACGTGTGACGTGTGGCCTGTCAGAAGACACAAGAACAGCTTGAAGTTTTTCAGTTCGCTGACAGGTGACAGAGGAGAGGACAAAATCATCGTCGTCTGAGACATCATCAAAGGTTGTTCAAGGGTAGGTTCGACTATCGACTACGAGTTTCTGATCAGTTATTCAACAAAGCTTGGAGACACCTACCTAATAATAATAAGTATCTAATTGTTCGATTTTTGTTCGCTTCCAGATAAATTGTGTTAAGGGAGAGGCTAAAATGACGACAACTCGGGCGAATGGGTCAAGAATGAATGGTTTTGCAAACAAGACTTTCAATAGGAAGAACTGGGGTCGGTATTCAGACACAGTACCAGATACAACGATGCCCGTTGCCCTTAAGGGCTTTGATCTCTTCTGGGAATGCTTGGTTTACGTCGTCCGTATACATTGGATTGCTATTAAGTGGACCTTCATCCAGCTGTTTACTTTTCGCCGATCATACGATACTTCCAGTGAGCTTAACTTAATTTTAGTACGCTACGATGGCGCATATGAAATTGTAGGACCTAGGTCAACTTAAAGAAACTTTCCAATACTAATTTTAGTTGTATTTTTTCTAGAACGTCGTTCCCATGAAGCTGAACTCGCTATCGTTACAGGAGGAGCCACTGGAATTGGGGCAGAGATTGTCCGTAAGCTGTATGCGTGCAATATGCATGTTATTATAGGTGAGATATGATTTTCAGCTTAAAGAGGCAAGAGGCACAATACCCGGTGTTTGGAAAGGAGCTAACAGTTCAATAATCAAAATATTTCAGCAACACCTGACCTCCCCGCTGCTTATAATCTGAAGGAAGAAATCATGTCTGTGGACCAGAATCATTCTTTCGGAGGCATTCAGGTTGCCCATCTGGATTTGCGTTCACTAGATTCGATCAGAGACTTTGCGAAGGACATTATAGTGCGAAATTCCCGCCTACATCTTCTAATTAATAATGGTATTGATAAATACAGACTTCTCTAAACTCTTGTACGTGGGGCTGCCAATTCTGTACATCCTAAATTGAGATTGAGTGAAATTGAGTATATGTACTATATATAAATAGCCGGAGTGATGTTCGGTCCCCATCAAACAACCGTGGACGGATTTGAAACAACTGTTCAAGTCAACTATTTGGGGCCATTCATGCTCACTTACTACTTGCTCCCGTTGCTCAAGGAGGCTGGCAAGTTCACAAGATCTAGTCGAGTTATAAATGTTTCGTCCGTTTGCCATTACGCTTCCAGTGGACTGAATCTCCACACGGATTTCACGCATAAGTAAGTTGATTAATAGGTAATAAGTGCCTTGAATAAATTGAATAAATATGAATTAAATAATAAGCATAAGTAATTTTCATTAAATTGCACTATCCGAGCTCGTATAATAGTATACGAATATTATATGTGTATAAAAATCCAGACAATAATTGTGTTTACTTTTTTGCTATTCTAGTCGCAATGTTTACAAAGCATATGCAAACTCCAAATTGATGCAAATCCTCACCACAAACTATATGAATTCAATGATGAAGATTGACAACTCGCAAGTTATGTTCGCTAGTGTCCATCCTGGAATCGTAACCACCAACTTGTACAAGAATGTTTTCTACTTCGACTGGATTCGTCCGTTAATGAAATGTATCTATAAGGTGAAATTGACCTAATGTTTTTGTACTTTGAGTTCAATTCGGAGAAAAATTCTACATCTCAGTTGTGACTGCTGTTGTTTTAGTTACATACTAAGTAGTAATTTTAATATTTGAAAATTAACTTCACAGTCTCCATCTCAAGGTGCCGACGAAGTTCTCTTTGCTGCGTTGTCTCCAGAAATAGAGGGCAAAGGCGGAACTTTCTGGGGATATTCTAGACTTCAGGAGCCTCATCCGGACTGTGCAGATCAAGAACTACAGAGGAAGCTTTTCAACGCCTCATGTGACAAACTGATGCTTCCAAGGGCCCCACGAACTTCTCCTCGGATCAGGCAGAACCTGATTGCACAAATGTGAGCTGACCACAAACAAATTCATCTATACATAGAATCCCTGACTCATCTAAGAAGTCAGGGAGTCTATTTTGATGAAGTATCCTTAACCCGTAATTACGGTTGATATCTATAGCTGCTACCTCCCCACTACTAGTCTTTACTTAAATCTCGTCGTCAATCTCGCGTCATTCTGTCATATCCGCGATGAGTGCACGTCGTGTTCTGGATAATGTGCAATTCCAATATGTCGAGAATTCCCATTGTGCCAAAACTGTAATGGATTCTTTTGGAATTTGATCCCCAACGAAATCTCATCAATCAATAGCTCCTCTCCGTTTCCTCATACACAGTGCACATAACGACACAACAGACAACAGTCCACCTTGGCGCAGTCACTTGAGGGTATAATTGCAGGCCCAATACCGGGAAAAAGAGCTTCTTAGCTTTATAATCTAGGTGTTTGTAATTTTACATTTAAAGTGAATGGTGGTGACTCGGCGCAAATAGTTCAAATGATAACGGGAAATATTTCAAATAATGAATGTGAAATAGGAGAATCCATGCTCTCATTTGAAGGTACCATCTTGCGGAATTTGGATGATCTTGCGCGCAAGTGACGGCACCAGGTTGACGGTAGTAATGGAAATTTCTCATGTCATAATTGAATATACCTTGCGGAATATGGGATACCCAAAGGTTTGACAATGTTTTGGAAATATCCAATAGCATTGTAAGGTAAAGGTCTAAAGTTAAGCACTAAGCGCTATACATCTGTTTCAGTTTTAAGACCTCTTGTTAAGGTAAGACCAAGGTCTTGTTCAGCACTAAGCGCTACGCATCTGTTTCAATTATTTATGGGTTTCGTGTTAAGGTAAGGCCAAGGTCAAGTTATGCAATTAGCGACCTGTTTCGATTTTAAGGATTCGTATTGAGGTTTAAGGTTCTAATATTTTCGTTACTTTAACAACTCATATTTTTTAGGACGAGACCTAAGCCAATCAGGATGAACAAGGGTGTATATTCATTTGATAATCTGATCGAAATCTGGTCGAGGGGACCTCGACCTCGCTTCTTGGGATAATATTCTCTTTCGTTAAAGTTTGGATTACAAAATACAGCACAAGTCGGAACTTTCCGATCCTTATCATTCAAGTTACACAAAGCGGAAAACGCTCGGAGAGGTTTTCATTTGCAGTAAATTAAAGATTGTCTATAAAAGCCTTTGAGACCGCGGAACTGAATCACGTAGTATTGGGCTTACTCTTGGCAACACTACTGATCTGGAAATTATGGCGCCCTCGCTATGCAAACCAGGGGAAACAATATACTAATTCCAAAAGCACCCACTGTTCAATCGCAACAGAAACCAAAGCATACGCATATAGGAAGCATATACTTGCATTATGGGAAAATATCAATAAGTATTCAGTGAGCGCGAGCGCGCGAAGCACGTCAACTTTTATGTCTATTGTATGATGACAACCAATACTTACATAGTTTGTGTCGTTGTATTTTTATGGGTCATCGGGGACTTCAGGGTTTCAGTGGTTCCTGTTATGAGTAATGGAAGCAACTGTGTTAATTAATTAACTTGGATGCGAAATGTGAATTGTTCGTCTATATTTTTAAGTTTTTTCCAATAATCGCAAGCGTTTCGTGAAAGTAGTCAACCTGAGTTGACTGTTGAATTCTTGTATGTTGCATGTGTAACAATTGAAGTTGAATGCACACACCTTCCATGCATTCCACTAATCGTGTGCCAATAAAAGAGCGTCAAAACTATTTTGACAACTGATATTGCTTACATATTTATTCAACCACAAGAGTTGTACAAAAGTGTTTAAATTATCCGCAATTAACAATAAATACGTACTTACATCGCAGAATTATCTATGTATGTTGCACTAAACAGCCTTATTTCGCATACGACATACGACATGATTGGTGATTGTCAAGGTCCATACGGTACGGAATGTAAAGTTACCTTTGAACAGTTTACATTGTAGATTAGTTACGTTTGTAAGTTACGATACTACTCGTTAATTAAATACCATCATAATTCAGTTTCTATTCCTATGCATACAGAATCCAAAGCCCTTCACCACAATTTACAGGAAGAAGTGCGAAGAAATCAAATATGCCTATTACAGGTGGTATCAATTGCGCTAAAGCCATCAATACTTTCATAAATCACTGGGCGGAGATTACGTAAAAAACAGATTGTTTTGAACGATGAACATTTTCAGCCCACCTGGAATCACAACCATTTTGATAGAAGAAATACTGATAAAAGCCATAAAACTATAAGCCTAACTAGTTTAGACTAAATCTGAACAGGTGTGCAACACTGCAGAGTCCATAAAATTAAAATCGAGGATTAAGTGAAATCGGGGCATGCAAACCTCCGAGTACGAATTTGGTTTCAAATAATACAATACTGCACCTTCCGGCATCTTGGGTCAAGTTATTCTTTGGAAATAGTAATCACAAACTAGCTGGTAGCGGAATGCCTACAAATGTTTAGAGGTGTTTGCTCAGATTGAGCTGAATTCATTGTGAGATCCAAACACAAGTCCGCTTTAAAGTTAGTTGCCTAAAACACTACAATTTAAATGGTTATTTAGGAACCTAGTGGAATCGTGTGCGGTAATTTGATTAATTAGCCTATTCTAACAAATAGTTAATATTTATATTCAAAGATTAGGTACAAATTCGTGATGATTTCTTCACTTATATTCTACTAAATAGTAGCAGTGTTTAAGGCATAGGAAAATTGGAATAAATTGCTACATGCTACATCTTTACACTCACAAGCTTTCCTCACTACTAGCTGCGTACTTCATACATTTACAGAATTCGAGTGCGGTGCGTATGAATACAAAAATCAAATAACCGCTCTTCGTTGAATGCATTCTACATGAAATTATTAGTACAGTAAACGTAATTAACGAATATGATACCTTACTGAGCAATGTAATAATATTCTTTCTCGTGGACTGGACCATTCCTTTCGTGATAAGATAACCCGTTCAAATATGGTGAACCGGGTGTTGAAAGCATACTCCCATCATAACAGTCGGCTACAGCAACCATCAGTCGAGGTCGGTTTGGACCGGCTATTTAGGCTCACAGGTTGACCAGGATTCTCAATATATTGAGACACGGGTTCTCTCACTTTGGCCTGCTGAGATGTCAAAGAAACCAGCGTTTGTAACAATGTGTAAATGAGAAATTGATTATTGTACCAATATGTTACCTCAATTAACGCGTGGGCAATCTCCATGAAGAGCTTCTCTACGTTATCAGCTTCCTTGGCGGATGTTTCCATGAAATACATGTTATTCGTTTGGGCAAAATCTTCACCCACATAAGTTGGGATTTCTCTGTCTTCCCGATCCGTTTTATTCCCTGAAATAATCCATAATAATCCATACTAATTCATATCAAACATCATTTTACAAACACGCACACAAGGTAATTTCAGAAGTTTTGTGGCTCACCGACAAGGACTCTGAGGACTTTACTATTAGCATACTCTTCAATTTCACGGAGCCAGTCGGGAAGACAGTCGAAAGTTGGCTGAGAACTGACATCGTAGACGAGGATGAGAGCATGAGCTGATCTGTAGTAACTCTGCGTAATGGAACGAAACCTCTCTTGTCCGGCCGTATCCCAGATCTGTAACTGCAGAATACATTATCTTGTTAATCTGCAGCTTATACGTATAAGGTTAGAGTACGAAGTAGAACCACGCCCTTCATCTGCATGTCAATTGCCTATTTTCAACATTCCTTCATGTTTGTGCTTTGCTTACTTTGACCCTTTCTCCGTTGATGTCTACTGTCTTGATCATAAAGTCCACACCGATCGTTGCTCCCTGGCCAGGTGGAAATAAACCCTGAATTCACAAGAAATAATCATTGAATACCAACAAACTTACACAATTATTGAAGGTCGCCATTCGTCATTGAATTTTTTAAGTACCGACTAGTGAGTGTTGCATTTGAAATTCGATATAATAACAACCTGAATTCTATTACTGTATTTGAATATTAGCTTTGTGTTTGTACCGTAGCAATTGCGTTGCATATGAATTATGTACTTATTTTGTATTTTTTAATCAATATACAACACGAAGACCATCTTTTGAGAATGACTCATTCGCATAATTTAACATCAGAATGGGCTAGGCCAAGATTCAAAGCAAATTCACTCATGACTCATGGCATCATCGCTCTTTGTGTTGATTACAAAACTTTGCATTTATTAATTAAATACAGTAGCTACGTCAATAGCCTTACGTCTTTAAGCAGAGTGTGTACATTAGTACGTACATGTTCGTAAATTCGAATTTTAAGCTCAAGAAGGTATTATTAAAATAATTCGTAAATAGCGAATTCGCATATTAAACAACCCAACATGCTTGACCTTGAACATTGAATAACTTTTGTAGCTTTTCTAACCTGTGTAAATCTTCGAACTAAACACGTCTTGCCCACTCCAGCATTTCCAACAAGAACCACTTTGAAGAGGAATTTATAATCTTCCATAACTACAACTTTTTTTATGCGAGTCCGACGAAGATGTTCACACGTTCACCTTGTTGGCGATTCGTACTTCCTAATTTCGTTTCTATTGTGCTTGTAACTTGTTGTAAGAGATCCGGAATGTCAACTTTCGATTCCAAAACTGAAATTGTGTCTTCTCCAGGTTCTCCTTTCACTTGCTCTCTGCGAATCAATATTAAAAATAAAACAGGTTTAGGTGAGGTCTGCAAAACGCAACAAGCACAATCCGCAATTTTACAACCAGCAGCAGTAGCAGCAGTTTGACTATGATTCAACTCGGATGTCAAGTCACCAAGGCTTCAAACCAAATATTTTGCACTACGCTCGAGCTCTAAGTCCAAATCCACTTAAGCATACATAGATAAGATAAACATAAACCTATTAGTAATGGAAATGGGAGATTCATAATTCCTATTCACCAATAATAGCCTTCAATCACGTTACGTTAGACCTCCTCCGACATCCGACTTTCACCACAACAGATCGAATATCGAATGTCACTTTATCGAATTCACTGTAAAACCGCCGCAAGCGTCAAAAAGCCATAAAATAGAAATTATTTACCACCCAAGGCAGGCTCAGGCTCACTACATTAAACCCAATTAATTGTTGATTGTTGATTGTGCGTGAAGGCGATAATCCAGCGAAATGGCTCAGCTTTACTGCTGTATTACTAAGCTCGTACACATTAAATTCGCACAATTCGGATTCTGCACATTACAATACAAAAGCGCCTACAATCTCTATTAATAAGCAGAAGAATGTGTGATGTCACAGCCAAAGGATTCGACCGCCTTTAACACCAGTAGTGATAATAAATATTTAGATACTGACTTGGTTCTGCAGTGAGATATGCTCTAATTGGGCTTCTGAACTCTTCATCCGGTTTATGCGTCTGCAGAAAAACGTGAATGAAAGTATTTTAACCTTTTATGGAGCTTCCTGTCCGACACTTGACTTGGCAGATTCACAGTTCACAGATGATGTGCAAATGTAGACTATACTTTTGGGCTCTCCGACGTTCTACATATTGTAAATTGAGAGAAGGCAGAATGAACTGCATCTGCACATGGCATAAGCCAAAGGTTCTGCTAGGCTGGTTCTACGCTGCTACAGCAGTACATACATAGATTGAGATCAGCTTTATTTTGAGGAGATAGGTAGGGGTCTTCGCCTACAGCATCTCTCGATTCATCCTTCAGCCTTTTAAGCTTACGTAATAATATTGTAATATCGGCAGCAGTCAAGCCACTCCAAACGCCCTCATCTCAGGTGCCTGAACGTAACTTAATTAGGCAAGATCTTTAGTTGGGACGTTGGGAGCAGAAGCCTGTTTTTCTACGTTCATAAATATAGGGTGAATGGTGACAAAATCATGAAGCATACCTGTGTTGTGCTGTTCACTACGTATCTCGTAGAATATGCAAATCATGAAGCTAAAATAATTATGTATCTGTTACTGGGTGAAGGTTGAAGACTCTTCTGTTGGTACTTACCCCAAATGCTCAGCATCTGTAATCGAACTAAGGAATTTTGGTGACTCGAATACGAATACGAGATCAGGATGCAGATGATTATGATTTATGATAATGTAATTTTTAAAAAATAGTGTGGCCGAAGCAAAGCAGAGCCCAGCATCAATAGGACAATAAGGAGGCCCTTCCATGCAAAAAGGAGCATGTTATTCGTAGGAATACCCTGTGATGAGGCCGCAATTACGTGCTAATGTTTACATGAAAGTGGCATGGTTCTTTCTATCTCAAAATTAAACAAAAAACGAAACTGCTTATT
>JAQFYU010001299.1:0-15459 GCA_034694905.1 Ceratophysella granulata | reverse complement strand
ATTTAAAAGCTTAACTTATCACTTTTTTATTAAATGGTGAAGAATTTAGTTTATAAGTGTTACATAGGTAGATATTTTAGACCGTAATCTAATGTAACATGAAACATCCGAATCCGACATTCCTAAGATGTATGTAAGAAGGCACAAGGTCAATCAAATCAAAACCAAAAATTAGTAAAAAGCCAACCAAGTACATATTTATGTAGAAGGGTGGGGGTCAGATTTCTAAAGTCAACCACGTAACGTATTTGCGGTCAATTAGTCAATTCGGACGGTGTAAACTGCAGATGGCGGGCCGGGATATTTTTTATGCAATGTATTATGTAAGTACATTTTTAGTAATGCCTGTCAAGTTTAGCTAATAGGTTCTTAAACATTTGAACTTGCAATTATTTGACTGCTAGTGTAGCAATTTAGACAAGTATCAATTCAGATGACATGATAAAGTACCTCTTATATTTCTTGCTGTGCATCTCAGTATTTTAAGATCCTTTATTCAGGCTTCAGGCTCGGCTACCAAAGGATAATTTAATTATGGAACCTCAGCTCAGTACTCAGCCTATCGATCGCGCGTCTCAGTATTTAAATACTAGGTGCCCAAATAGATCACAGACAAGTTGTAGAATAATTAATTGAATGGTAAAATGTTGTTTCATATTATACATACACCATATTGTTTGCACCCCGTGAATGTAAAGTCGAAAATATATGAATTAAACCCAAATACTGACCCAATAATTCTGAGCTCTCGACCCTACATCTGTTCTACGTTTAGAAAAAAATTAAATTAACTGCCAACCAGTTCAACAACCGTGAATTCATTTCAGTTTCAGTTTATTGAACTATGTATAATGGAACAATACAGTATTATACGACATACATATATATTTCTTATCTTCCTGAATCACAAGATTTGAAAATATCGGCAAATACAGACACACTTATACCTTATACCTGTACTTAAATGGTGAATAGAACTCAGAAACCATGTAAAGTTATCAGAAAGCCTCGTTTCATCTGTAGAATATAAATTATATGGTGAGACCTGAGGCTTCCGCTCTATTCCCTACCTAATACTTTGTTGGGACCAAGTAAATTATAACAGTTCATTAGATTTCCAATAGTGTTTAAGTAGTTTAAAAAAACAGACTTCACAACGCTAAAAAAAGTGCACCTTGCTCACCTTGCCAAAACATTTGGCAGATGATGGAGGTATCTTAAATTACAATAACCTACATAAACCTAACCAACTGAATAATTTTTTCCATTCATCTTTTATTTCTATACATAAGAAGACAATGTGAAGAGAGGAGGTTCTGTAGATTTTATCCAAAGTTAGTAGAGTACAGAACAATACTAAATACGAAGTTCAGAAGACCGTTCCCATGTGTTTTACTTTGAGGAAAGGCTTGAAGCACTGAAGCCCAATCCAGACTTCATGAAATGATTCGCCTAATCATCTCCTTCTTCGTCCTTCACGTCCCTCTCAGGTGAGGAGCGATCTCCGTTCTTTTCAATGGACTTGGAACGGCTTCTCGAGTCCCGAGCCTTGCTCACACTCCGAGAACGTGACTTATCCCTAGAACATCAGAGAAAAAATGGTATTAATTTAAAATAAGAAGAAATAATGAAGCTAATTCAAGTATCACATCGACTAGTTCTCTTGACTTTAAACTGGAAGAAACGAGACATCGATACGAAAGCAGAAATTGGATTCAATTTAAACGAATCACGGACTTGATCGTTCTCTTCAGGTTAGAAGTTAAAAAGATTGTAAAATTCTTTGTTCAGTGAGGTTTGTCATCAGGGTGTTCAGCCCCGAAAGATGAATATTAGTTAGTCATCATAACAAAAGAAATTAGAAGTGGAAATTAATATAATTGGTTTTAAAATGTATTATTACTTGGAGCGGGATCGGGAACGTGAGCGAGACGGAGATCTGGATCCAGCCTCCTTCTTAACCTTGTCCGGGCTGCGAGACTTGGATCTTCCCTTTGAATCAGCTGACTTGGATCGTGAACGGGATTTGGAGACAGACTTGGAACGGCTCTTGCTTCGAGATTTGGACTTGGACTTGCTCTTGGATCTGCAATTTCAAACATAAAATAGTTCAAGAGATGAGCACAATTTTGATATTATTTTTCAAGAATACTTGGATCAACTCTTAACTATAAGCTCAGAACACGTTGGGTAAAGGAGTCATCAATATATTCAGACCCGAAAGATAGAAACATCACAGCAGAGAACCATACCACTACCTGAAAATTCTGAAGTTTGCAATAGCGTATGCGACCCTTCGTATAGCCAAAGTTACAATTGAAATGTACATTGAGCCGATGTTGAACATATTCCGTAGACGATGTGACGTGTACCTGCTTTAAATTCGTTAATTATGACGGCACACGGCACTGTCAATTTTAAGTCTGACATTGGCCTTTGTTATTTTATTAGCTACTTGTGCATGCACTTCTTCAGAAATTCCAGAGAGCGTATTGGCTCATTGGTCTAACTTTAATACTTTCCTTTGTTAAATTGCATACCTGGAGCGAGAGTCACGTCTGCGAGAACGGCTACGGGATCGGGAACGAGATGAAGACTTTGATCGTCTTCCGCCAGATCGTCCACCACCGCCACTGCGTCCACGGTCTTCAACCAACCGAATTCTACGTCCATTCAATTCAGTGTCATCCAATTTATCAATCGCTGCTTTCAAGTCCGTGTAACTCGCGAACTCAACAACACTATATGAAACAAAACAAAAAATTAGTGGGATTAGAATTTGAAGGCACTCATGAGTATTTATGTAGAATTGAGTGTATTTTTATGTTTGCTTACCCTTCGTTTCGTCTCTGCTTGTGAGCATCCGCATAAGTGACCTCTCCAGCTTGACGCATGTAATCCTTAAGATCCTTTACAAGAAATTAGAACGAATCCCGAATATCAGTTAAAAGCTTAAAATTACCGGAAATCAAACTCAATAATCCAATTACTCCGACGAATTAAATATAATCTGACTTGAATTCTGATACACAAAGCAATCCCAATCTTCTATCATGACCTACTTTATAGACCTGAAACCTGAACGTTAATGTTTGGAAATACCCTATCAATACCACTAAAATATTAAATAGATTAATCCTCAATAATTAAGTGACAGGAAGTAGGGATAGGATAGGATCAGGACAGGAATTGAGGTATTTTCATGGTCATCGTCATCAGTCATGGAGATCCAGTATTGAATACGTGGCCACAGTCGGAAATCTTGCAGTGAATCCAAGCAGTCAATCTGCATTTTTGGGGCAACTGGTAATTCTATTAGCCTCTTGACACAGACACTGGCTGGCACTGGCCAATTGCACATAGGATTGGATTGTGGTGATCGTGGTCATTGACATCTTCACAAATTGGGTCGACCATTGTTCATGTCTGAAGGTTCCATTCTCGCCCGTAAAAGAAACAATTAGGTGATGGAAATATTTAGGTTCTACGAGGAAGAAGAAACAGTTCATGTAAAATGTGGAAACGGAATCTTTATATAAGATAGAAGCCTAACGTCAAATTAATTGATGTTTTCATAACTGGTTCCTGTATTCTAATATCTCTCGCATGCTACGATTTGTTTCATATTTATAAAAATGTTTGAGAAAATTGATAAGTTATTTATTAATTTTTTACCTTCCCCGGGCAAGGAGGAACACAAAAGCAATCGGATTTTTTTCATTCTCACAGACAAGATTAGGAACGTGGATGGATGGAAAGCTTGTGCAACAATTATCTCGACCCTCAGGGTTGGAATGCAGTCGTCGATCGTCACTATTCATTTCAGCCCCATCATCATCCACCTCTGGAATGCGCTGCCAGCTATGGTCCAGCTCATTGGAAACTTGACTGCCATCACCACCAAGGCCATGACCCTCACAAATTGCCCGAATTCTATTTCCTCTGGCTCAAAACAAAAAACCCCCGAAAGAATTCCCCGTGTACCCAGTCAGCTCAAACACTAAGCGGTTGCTGGTGACTGGTTCATCGGTGATGGTCAGGTCTGGACATCAGACCTTTCGTCTCTCGGCAACCCAACAAGCCAGTAATGGTTGACATTTGACCAAAGTTCCTTTTTTTCGTTTGGGATGAGGATTTGCCAGAGCCTAAGTCTCATATTTCTTGAGGTGCGGAATAGGGGGCCCAGAGGTGAAACGCCACACGTCAAGCCTCATGTCATTGTCTCATCGCTCTACACGCCTTTTAGCCCAGTGACTCGTGACATGGATTGAGTGAACATAGGATGGAGTGACCGAAAGATCCCATCAATCCATTCCATCTCATCTTTGACCAAGCTCACATCAATACGGGGCTTTAGATATAAAAAGAGTTGAAATGCATTATCATTCAATCAGTTTGATTACCCCCAATATTCACCCGCATACATCCCATCTCCGTACAAAGCTTCCTACTCTTATTAGAGAATCTGAATTGAACGTTAATTTCAATTTTAACAGAAAACACTGTATACAAAACAGAACCAATCCCATACGTTATTTAATTGAGGTTAGGTAAATAATTTTAATTTATCCAAATATTGAAACGAATATCAAAGGGAGCTAATAAGCGCTAACAAAACACCTGTCCAATTATCCTTTCCCTAGCCAATTTAGTAACCTGTTGACATACATAATGGTTCCCTGAAAATAATCTCAAATGGTAGCTGAACTCTTCTCACCTGCCAGGAGACACGACTCGACAAATTTTCCACAACAAGACGATACTCGGTCCGGGTTGGCGGTCCATACCTTTGCCAAAAATAGAAATTTAAATAGAAAACGGTCCTCGTATTATGCCACTTATTACTGCACACAGTGCAGCAAAGTGTGACAGGTAAGATAACTCGTAACTCATGCATACAAAATGCCGAAGCGTAGCTATTTTGCATTTACGCCAATTTAATTACGGTTGTTGCCATACTGTGAATAATTTGCTGTTCTTATAGAAAATTTGGGCTTTGAATTACTTACGTTAAATCTTTCGGGCCCGAGAATTGACCCTTTGTTTTTGAAGAAAAGATCAGCCTGTAGATTGGTCCAAAGATCCAAGTTCAATACAAGAAATGTCATGTTTTTGAAAGTTCATTATCATACAAAAGTTTCGAATTTGGTAGAGTTTAGAACCAATTATTCAAAGATTAACGTCACATTGGGCAAATAGTCCCAACAACAACGTTAATTTAGCAACAAAAACTCCGTTACTAGGACTAGGACAAATCAATCCGTCCATGACAACAGAATATTCATCTATGAAAATTCCTGGTACTTACTACTTATCGGTTTTTTCGCCAGCTCGATTTGACAACTGTCATACTCACGGCCACCCGGTATATGGCAGTAGGCAGCACATTTCATTAGACCCAGTATGGACAACCAAAAAGCAAGTAGCAAGCAGGACAATGGACTATTCATCTGGCAAAAGCGTACTTGGAAGCCATAATATGTATAAAATGTATATAAAATATATAAGTAGCAGAAGTAAAGAGGATATGTCGCTTGTCGAGCTTTTAGCCATTTCAGAGGATTTGACTCCGCAGACTTTGGACATTTCGTTTTTTTTTCTTAGTTTTGGGAAATTCTTGGTATAAACTTACTTGTCGGAGCCGGAGCCAGAGCCTCGAGGAGGTCCTCTTGAGGTTCGACTCATTTGCTGCCGACCTCCATCCCTTCCTCTTTCCCCGCCCATCCCACCACCACGACCATCTCGAGGAACCCCACGAGCCCGCTCCACGATCACTCTGAAACAGCCAAAATGCACACCAAGAGATCAGTACCCTCTCGTCCTTCACTACCCGGGACTCACTGCGTACGACGATCCCCGCTCCCGCGGTAACCGTCACGGCTCCCGCCGCCGCCGCCACTCGAATGGCGCCTGTCCTTGTAGCTATTCCGCATGGGGGGTTGCCCTCCACCGGATGCATGGGCCAATTGAACCAAAATTCTGTGTGACAGAGATCCCAATCCAGATGAATGTAATGCGTTGTATGGAAAATTAATGAAAGAACAAGACAAAGACATCAATGTTGGCTCTATGAAATGAAGTTTCAATAATTCAAAAAGTTAATGGTTGTATTGAGATGTAAATTGTGAACAATCCCTTTCCCAAAAAATTCTCAAATTCTTCGAAATGCAATCCTAACTGGTGGGCAGTGTAATTACGGCAAAGTTAAACTGTGAAGGGATAGGTCAACACTTATATTTTTGAAAGGCTTATTCAGAAATCAGGTGGGATTCTAAATTCTAAAGTGTATTCAAATTCAAAGGTAGTCCAACCCTTTACCCAATACCCAAAAGTTAATTTTGCACGTCAACCGAATCGATGAACCCTAAACTATTCATGTGAGTGTTATAGGCTTTTTTTATACATTTTAGTACCGTGACGTGAAAGGTAGCATATGCATGAAACTTTGTAATTTAGTTGTAACTCTATTTTCAACAGGAGTTGCGTTTCACGGAATTTGACATTCACTGAAAGCTTATGGAATGTGGAATGTATATAAGTACTTAACTAATAAAATAGCAGCGTGCATGAAATATGAAACCATGTCTGTAGTGCAAAGTAGATATAGCACACCAAAAGCAGACATACACTACTTACTTATCATTATCATGCATTGCAGGTAACCAAATCGCGGTGTGGTGCGTGATTTGGTAAAGTAATGTAAGCGTATTAGCTTAGCATTGGTAACGGTTTATGGATTCTTTTTACGTATGGATAACTTTTATGATTTGTTTCGTTGGAAAGCTGAAGGAGCTTTATATGTATATATAAAGTATTCATTCAGCTCGAAAATCGATTCCCCGAACCTTGAACCAAAATAGCAGTGGCCTGGACCTGGTTTGCTTTTGGGCTCCAATTCAGCCTTTTCCTGGAATTCACCGCCCCCCTTCCACCTTGTGAAACGAAACCTGAAATAATCAATGGAATGTCTCTTACCGCTCTCCCAACAAATCCTTTCCATTCAGCTCATATACAGCATCGTCAGCATCTCTGTAGTCGTCAAATTCCTGTAAATTGAACATAATCATGAGTTGTAATGTACAAAATGCGTAGTTTGACCTCTGCAGGACTAGTAATTTGACATTTGACAGCATACAACATACATGCATGGTACGCATTTAGAATCACCGATAGCCCATAGTTTCCAATATTAAACTATGTACTTTGTCATCGATCAAGCATCATCTCTCGTTTTCGTCAACAATTAAATAAGTAACAACAATTCGGATACGTGACGATTTAGATTTAGTCTGTCAAAGGAAAATGGTGACACTGTCAACTGACTGTGACCTGTGACTGTACATATGATAAATGGACATAAAATAATAAGTAAATAGTTTCACGGCTTAATTCCTGAACTGCATTGCGTTTGCTGCGTTGTGCCGCACATCGATTGACGATGACCATGGACAACGGACAGTTCTTTCTGACATCTGAGTACGAGCTCATCAGTCTCAGTTCAAAACACAAGCAAAAACTAACACATGGCATGACGCATGACACATCTTCTGCCATCACCCTCCCCTCCTGCCACCTCACGTGTCGCCTTCGCACCATTCTTTGCACAACCCTTGACATAGGATGTAGGACGATATGACATATGACCCAGCCTAGAAGTAGCGGGTTCCAAACATCACGCGCCATGCAATGTTTGCATATCATTATCGTGCAATTTGATTAATTTAATTGTAATTAAAATGTCTGTTTTTCTTACCACAAATCCATATCCATTTTTAATGAGAATGTCCCGTATACGTCCGTATCCCTTGAAGAATCTTTCCAAATCCTTTTCCCGTACCCCGTACGGAAGTCCACCGATGTAGACTCTGGTTCCACCCATGCTCCTAGCACACTTTGACCTCCGACCTTATAGTCTTCCTTCACAAAATTTCCACTCAACTCGAGAACCACGCTGCACGCTGCACAACTTGTCCAGTCAAGTCAGTAGGAAGAAGTGACTCCAGAAAGAGTAGCACGTCGACTACGGAGAAAACAGAAATGGCTTCGTTGGGCGGAGACTCGACATTCACCTTCAGAATGACAAAACAAAAGTCGAGCTTATGAGGACCGACTGGCCTTTCAAACCCCCGATCCCAACAACCTCGTCCCTTTCACCGCCTTTTCAAAAGTAAGTTATGACGCTCGTGTTACCATGTGAACGAACGTGTAACCTTTCTTACGGTACATGCAGCCGCTGTATGTGTGTAAGCTAACTGGTAGCTCCTGTAAACAAGATGCCGCATTATATAGAAATAACATTTGTGTAAACTGCATTACAAAAAATCCGGTAGGTTTTGTTCGTTTCATATTGCGTTTCATCAAAGAATGTAGAAAGGCATTACGAAATCTTACAGCTCAGCATTTTTTGCATTAGAAATTACCATTTACTCTTTACTCTATGTATGAGCGTTTTTACTGAGGTGATATTTTTAATGTTTTAATTTTGTATTGTCCTAATTCCAATTTTTATACCGAATTTTGAGAGTTACGTTCGTTACAATGAGATAAAGCCAGCGGGTGTACGTTACATGTTACATGCGGTAATAAATAACCGATTTTTTGATTTAACTGTTTGATTTGATTAGTTTGGATTTCGTTAAAATATTTAAGGATTTACCCAGATTTTGCGGAGTTGTGATTTTAAAATTATTTTTCAAGTAGATTTGCTTATTGAAGTTGCATTGCATCAATTTCGTTCCGCAACATCCCTATTCTAGTAGAATCATTGCTAGAATGCGAATTTCTTTCCAAAAATTATTGGCTTCATATTTTAATATATTGCATAAAACATAAAACAAATCAAGCATCAAATAGATTGTGGTTACAAACAACTTTCAACATTATGCAAATCTGGTTAAACGAGTCTTTAAAATGTATAACGCAATCAGGAAACAAGTACTAAAGTTTTGTATGTAGAATTAGGGAGTAAAATTGATGTTCAGGTACCTACGAAAACGAATGGTTTGTTCTTACGAATTGAATTTTTATTTGATTCGTTTTTTGCATTTGTTTAATTTTTTTGATTATTGATTGTTTTTTTAAAAGACTTTTTTCTTTTTCACTTCACCTTTCATGCCAACACCAACGAGCGTCCACCCTTTGGTCCCAAGTCCAGTTGGACCCCCTCTGCTCTCTTAATATGTGTTTGTTGTTCAATTTCAGAATTTTTGAATAAATTAGTTGTAAATTACTGTGCTAAGTTTACTTGTTCGTAAATGGTAAGTAACTTTCTTTAGCTGCTGTGAACTTTCTAGAATAATATTCCAAATTATATTTAGCTCCTGGTCTTAGTACGTAGAACGTATAACTGAGATCGTGTTTGATAGTTAATTTCATTTCAATTTGTTTTGAATTCTTGACTAGTTAACATTACCTTATTATTGTGATCAATGTTAAGCACAGACTGGAACCCTGGTAGGGGTTCACAGGTTTACTCTGACTCGCGAGCTCTTTCTATTTTGTAATTTTTAATATAAATCGTAATTCAAAAAACTTGTTGCGTATGCCTGACTGTGTACTGCAGTTTAAAGAGCGGCCTAGCTAAACTTAATATACATAACGGAAGATATATTGTAAGAATTGGAGGAGGTTCAAAGGTCTATTTATAGGAGGTTTGAGAGTGTAGTTAGCGTCCGCGGTCAACTATTGTATAGGCCTGGTCATCGGGTCTGGTCAATTTTGCGTGGTCAATTGGATCTACCGAGCTGAGGGTGTACCCTGACGCATGTAGTTATCAGGTTTAGCTTTATATAGGCCAGTTAGGCATAAATAGATACATATACAATCTCAAAGGCTCTCGCTCTTATCTGATAAACCGGATAATTTGAAATTGTTAAAAAATTTCGGTCAGTGGTCAAAATGGATTTGACCACAGAGTTCACCGGTAAGTGATTATACAAAAGAACAATCAGGCAGTTCTAAATAAAATGCTATTCGGATCTCCGCCAAGTCGAAAAATTTAGCAATGGCGTAGTTATTAAATGGTCAATTTGACCATTGGTAGAAAATACCATTGGTCACATTGACCATTTGTCGAATTTTTAACAACACCAGTTAGCCACAACATCAATTTTATCTGACATAAAATATTCTTGACCAGCTCACGCCTGGCCGAATAATTTGACCAGATTTGATTGGTCAACGGTCATATTGACCCAAGGTCGAATTGACCACCTGACCGCAAAGTCATGTGAAAAATTGGTTATTAGCGTATATAAAAAACTAGTTCGTCAGAGACAGATTAATTGATCAATGTACAAATTGACCCTAGGTCAAATTGACCAAAGGCCAAACTGTCAGTCCAAACGCAAAGTTGACCTTGAATGACGTACACCTCACGCACAGAAATTGAGCATAGGCAAAACCCATAAAATTCCAAATTGACCTTAGGTCCAATCGACCAGATGCCCAACTGACCAGAAATCGTAATTAGCTATAGCACAATGTTTGTAAATGTAAACCTTACAGCTAGTAGTAGTATGATTGAATTTGATTATTTCCCTTGAGTAATAAATATTAGTAATTCATACTTAAGTATAGTACAGCACGTAGTTTTTTGTTAATTAATTAGGAAGAGCAAAACACATTTGTGCCCGAAAAAGAGTGCAAATGGGAAGAGTTTTTTTGTGTATTTTCTCAACTAGTATTTTTTTTTTGTTTCTTCATCACTGAAATCACAGATTGAACTTTTTCTTCATCTTCTTCATTAAAATCCGATCAAGACCGATCTCCGCGTTCCATTCCGTTGATCGGGTTGGGTAGCCCAACTACAAATAAACAAAATTCAATTAGTTCATTAAGTTTCCAATCTACGCACAATTGACATTGACGAAAACATTGATATGTTCACAGGAACATGTACGCAACACGCACATACACACGGTAACAGTTCCAAAAATTTAGTGACACTAATATAATACATACACACACGCAACTGAGCACAAAACACGAATCTACAAATTAAATGCAGTGAAATGCGACCACACACGATGACACTTCAGCGATCCGTCCATGAGAAATTCCTATATTTAAAATGAAATTAAGCAGAACTGCCGAATCTCACGCAAAAATTGGATTCCAGGTGAATTTGGCAAAAATATAAAAAATTTGAAGCAAGAATGGGTACACATGCTCAAATTAAATAAAAATTTACCTAAAAACTGGAGTAGACTACTGCATATTCTCAAAATCATGCCCCAAACTCGCTGAAATTTTTAATGATTAAACAAAATTCGCAATAATCAGCTCCGCAGCTGTTGTACACGAAATTAGCACTGAGTTACAATGAAAAAGGCAAACAAGACGAAGCGACAGTTGTAAATTGAGACTTGGGTCTGGATGGCTGTGGGCCAATAAAATTGGTCAATTGACCGGACACAGGACACAGCTCGAAAATTGACCAAAGACCCAATTGACGAAGCACAGAAAAAAGACAGAAACCAGGTTAGAAAGGAAAGTGAAATACCTTTGCCGATAAAGAAAGAAAACTGAAAAGAACTATGAGAATATTGCTGCAAAAGAGGTAGAGGCTTAGAGACTTCGAAACTTGGAAACTTCGAACTGGATTTTTTTTTTTGAGAAATTTAAAAAGTTACACAAGTCAAAATCTTTTTTTAGAAAAGAAAGGGTTGTTTGGTTGCTTTGTCCTGTCATTTTTTTTGATTAGGTAATTTGATTTGAGTATTGTAAGTTTTTAGTTGTTTTGAATTTTTTGTGTGTTAGGCGTTGTTCTGTCCCGTCTGCCGATCTTGAGCACGATTCCAAGCCTTTTTCATTGCTTCAATCCAGCAAAAATTAGAGTTAACAAGAGAAAAAATTGGAGTTAGTACAGGATTACCAATGCATGTACATTCAAATAGTGCTTGTTAGTGAAGTGAAGGTTAATAAAGTGTTAAATTAGTAGAATTTGTTGTATATTGTGGTAAAATAGCTCGTCATTCATTCTAAAAGTGGTTTTCGATCTAGCGTGAATTTCTAAGGGGCAGGCATGCGTATATAATTTGCTTCAAGTTTGTACAGGGTGGGTCAGGGTTATATCTCTATTTTCAACCCTATCTGCAACCTAATTCGAAGAGCTGAGCTGCGCCTTCCAATTTCCTAACTAATGTCTAATGCTACAACGATGCGTCAACAGAACTTATTTTGAATACAGCAAAGTAATATTGCCCGTAATCAATACCAATTGAATGGTGTTTAAATTTAATTTGGGCATTTTAGGTAACAAGAGAAAGTCCAAAGAATGCTTTAGTTGAAAGCCTTTTATTGGGAAGAATTCGACTTTTTTAAAATTAGAAAATGCTGTAAATAAAATTCATTTTCAATTTTCAAAATACAGGGAAAGCCCCGGAGAAACTTGGAGAAAATTTGAAAATGTCAAATGCTTTTATGAAAATGCTAGTAAGATTATTTAATTTAAATTTATAGATTAAAAATAATATGTAATTTTAATTAAAATGCACCTGGCAAGTCCTATCAAAGAAATATCCTGTTAATTTCAAAATTTTGAGTGCTGCTAGTCAAAGTAGAAGGAGTTTTCTGTTGTCTATTGAATTAAATAATGAGTTATAAATAATATTTACACTCTGTAACTCACCCATTTTAGGAGTTGAGAGAATATCTTTAGCTGGATTATTTTGTTTCAACGCATTCATACGACGGGGTTGTGCACTTGCACTCCCAGCCGCACCCGGTGGTCCGCCGGATTGACCTCCAGGTCCTGAACGTGGACCTGGAGGTGGTCGAAGCGTCTCAACTGGAATGACCCGTCGACGCTTCTTCGGAAGCTTTGCTCGTGCCTATGGTGAATTACAAAGAGAAAGTTGGTGAAAGCCACGCAAAATCAAAATCAAAACATTTCCCAATATTTATGAAAAATTCTGGAAAGAAAAAGTCAGAGAAAGTGAAGCATAAGAATCTGAGAATTAGAATTTAAAATTGAAATTGAAAAATGAAAATGCTTCAAAATCCTTCAAGTATTTAGTATTTTAAATAGAAAAATTTGCAGGAGAAAGTCAGAGAAAGCTAAGTGAAGCGCTTTTCCTTGGGGATGGGGAAAATTCACATTTGGATTTTCAATTACAAAGTTCTGTAAAATGTTTAAATTATTTTTTAATACGCAGATAAAAACCTGCAGAAAGCCGGAGGAAGGTAGTGAAAGCCCAGTTTAATATTTATAATTTGAATATGATATACTCAGAGCTTACTTTAAATCTTACCATTCCATTAGTTTTCAAAACGGAAAAATCATACGAGAAAGTCGGAGAAAATTTAATATAACGAACTTTCTTAGGGAAAAATTCGTTTTTATTTAAAATTTAAAAATCTTTAAAATTGTCACTTTAACCCAGAGAAAGTTGGAGAAAGCTTAGGAAAAGGCGATTTCAAAAATAATAATTTCAAAACATTGTAAATTATTGCAATTAGTTACATAATTGCAAAATAATTCGGAAGTGAAAGTTGGAGAAAGTCACAGGATTTCAAAAATACTTGTAATTTGACGTAAATTAAAAATGCAGAAATTAAAGCATCGAGTGAAAGTCCGGACTAACCTGAGTATGCGAGTAGTACATGGTAAAATTGGAGACGATGACGGGAACAGGGAGTGCAATGGTGAGCACACCGCCCAGAGCACAGAGGGCACCGACGAACATGCCCATGTACGTCTTGGGCGTCATGTCACCATAACCCACAGTGGTCATCG
Source organism: Ceratophysella granulata (assembly GCA_034694905.1). Classification (NCBI taxonomy): domain Eukaryota; kingdom Metazoa; phylum Arthropoda; class Collembola; order Poduromorpha; family Hypogastruridae; genus Ceratophysella; species Ceratophysella granulata. Next base: position 1,721 of record JAQFYU010001299.1, on the reverse strand, counting down.
TGACCAGAGCCCACCAGAGGCCTAGAGGAATGCTGTTGAAATCATTTTTCGGATTTGCTTGAATACGTTCTGCATAGTACACTAGGCTCGCAAAGACGACGATGCCCAGTGCCAGGAAAAACACGAGTAGCGTCAACTCCTTCGCTGACGCTCGAAATGTCTAAAAAAATTGATTCAAAATTTAAAAAATTGTTCCACAAGTTATAAATCCAAATGGATTTTATTTGCGTGTGAATTTTACCTGAATGAGAATTTTTAGACCGGATGAATGTCGAGTAAGTTTGAAGAGTCTCATGATCCGAATGATGGAGAAGAATTCGAGAATGTCCGCATTCTCCACACGTGGGGCATAGGTTTGAAGAATCATGTCGACGTAGAAAGAGAGGGTGGCCACGTAGTCAATGATATTGACAGAGGCCCGAATGAACTGACACTTATTAGGTGCTGAGACGAATCGTACAAGAATCTCAAAGGTAAACCATGCATTACAGACACACTCGATGTAGAAAAAGGCAACATGTGCATTCGTGCCCGCTTTGTCCAGCGTCCAACTCGTCACGTTCCTCGACGTGTTCACTGTGATATTACGGATTGACGGCACTCTCATATCCGGATGTGTTTTGAGGCAAAATGACAGAATTGAGATACCAATGAAAAAGACGCTCATCACTCCTATTACCTGGAATTTACATATAATATAGCAGTTACAGCTCAGAAAATTGACCCAAATTGCAAATTTTTAAATTACAAAACAATTCGTTTTATATTTGCATATTTTGAAACTTAAAAAATATTTTCGCACTTTAGATGCATATTTTGACACTTTTTGAGGCGGTTTTCTATTGTAGTGGCTGCTATTAGCTTCTTTCCCATGAGTATTAAAAAAATTCGCAGTTAGTGACAATTTCTAGTTTGGAATTTTATAAATTGTCTCGGCTTGATTTTATTTTGTTGTTTTCAAAAAATTGTGTTTGGACAACAGTATTTCAGTTCAATACTTAACTGTTTCGAAAAATAGCGAATTTTTGCATACACATTTTTTGCTGCAGATTTTAATCCCTATTTTCACATTTTAGACCGTTTATCAGCATGCAGCAACATACATCTTTCGAAGAAGCATTTTCCCAAGCCTGACATATGTCACCTTGTGGAGTGCATGTAAAGTACATGTCATTAAATACTGAATATTCAACCACGCTCGCCTTTAAGAATACCTTGTTATATCCGTTCGTTCATCAATTACAGCATTAAGTAAAATATTCATCGACTACACTATGTCATGTGTGTCTTAGAAACACCAAGTTTGCGTGGAATGAAATATGTTTGCACTACGATTCAATATGTCAAAGATTTAGGCCAATTATATACTATTTGCGCGCGGTGTCACGACAATTTCATCTCGCAAAGCAATTCTAAGCAATTTCAAACCATTTTTGGTGCCGAATTGTCGAGTTGCTTACTTTGGCCGAGGTGGATGAGTAAGGCTCGTCAAAGAGTGACCATATTTTAGGCTTCATTCTCTGCCACCAAGACAGGTTACCAGACACGTAGTCATCCTCAAATCCAAACTTCCGGGCCAACTCTTCGTCTGTCGGTTTTTCCGTGTCCAAGTCCAGTCGGTCCAATACTGTCAATGTTTCTTGTGTTTCTCGGTGCTACAGGGGAAAGCATGTCAAAATGTCAAATTTAATTATATTGGTATTAGGCATGGATATAGCTAT
>JAQFYU010001298.1:0-15460 GCA_034694905.1 Ceratophysella granulata | reverse complement strand
AGTTTAGGGTTAACGAGATGTTGGTCTAAATTTCCGTGGAATCATGCAAGACCACGTGTGGTGGAAATATGTTGTATTTGACTTTGAGGGTGGTGTGTATAAAGGATAACGTTAATGGGCCAACCTAGTTTACAGTTTGGGAGATGGTAGTCCAAATTGTCGTAGAATCATACGAGACGACGTGTGGTGGAAATATGTTGTATTAGACATTGCGGGTAGTGCGTGTAAGGCATGACATATATATATATATATATATATACATAGGTGAATAAATGTATTGTTTTACCGTGAATTATTGATGAAGAGAGATTTGGGCGATGAATTGTTTGAGCTCAATTAGAAGAGCAGTGATCTTTTGCTGTGTCCGGTCGGATTCCGATTGCAGAAAAACAACAGGGTTTGAATTTGCCGGTTGTTACTGGTAAATTTCGCGCTTCACCAAACCACTTCACATCTGTGCTCAAAAACCGGCAGAGATGCAAGGTCAGATTGTTTACGATGGAATAAGTGAAATATCGTGAGAAGTATGTAACGTGGAATGTTGAACATATGTTTGTTGGATTCCACGTTCAATTTTGACTAGACACTACAGTATCCCGGACATGTTAATACGTAATAATAGATATGTAGAGACCGGTTTAGGTCCAAAAACTGGAAGAAATCATGATTTCAGGGCTTCTAGCACGGAAGGAGTGAAATTTTTTAAGGTATCCTTCTTCGCGCATAATGAGCACCAAATTTATCGACAATTTTATTTCGTTAATTTTTCCTTAAAAGTCAATGGTTTGGGCTGTAGCGTTGGATATACATTTTGAGGGCTTGGTGAAATGCATATACCTTCGGTAGAAGGTACTTTTACCGCCACATGCGAAAAATCGTGTAACCAAAGAACATGTATGTTGTCTATGGTTACGCACGAGCAAGTACGGTCCGCGAAGGTAAAAAATAGGACTTGTCGAGCGCGTCGCGCGCGCACTTTCGACTGAGGAAGAAATTTTTCCTGCTCCTATAGCAAGACTCGATGATTACTGCAATGCATTTTTCTTCATTATTGGACTCAATATGCTTCATGATTAGTAAGTTTCTCATTTCCCAAAAAAATCCAGGGCTGAGCTATCCGCCTAAACGGCGAAAGTTACGCATCAACTAACATGAATATTTGTCCGTGGACAACTTACTACGTTATGAACTACATATTAAATACAAATAAGGACACAAACAAGACAACTTAGAACAAAGGTACATGAAATACGATGAACAACAGAGCAGAATAATTGTTGCTGCCAACTTTTGGTCTAAAACCTGCTCTGGAATTTTAACTCAGAGCAGGGAAATCATGAGTAAAAGAGGATTGAGAAGCTTCGAGAAGCGGTGTGGCAGAGGAAGGTAGAAACTGCCACGTCGCTTCTCGTTGTATTCTAGCCAGATGACAGAAAGAAGGGCAAAGGACTGTCCTCCTGGCTTCATTCTGATTCTGTGGGTCCAACGGAGCAGACCACAGGTTGCTTCAATATTGGATTTGTGAGTCGGCTGAGGCAGATCACATAAGACTAGTGTTTAGAACAGACTAATAATTAGGTTTAATTGACTAGCTGTGTTAATATAGTAGAATTGTCTCAGTGACACTTGTGTGTGCACTGGGAAATTCAAATGGAGTTCTATTCATCAATAGTGAAGACGGAATAGGACGGGTGGTCTTCAAGAGCTTACACTTGAGTCGTCCATTATCAGTCGTCCGTCGGTCATCATATATTGTATCGTGTAGGGACAGGTATCGCATAATATTATTCGATAGGTATTATTACATTATTGGGTACTTTTATTGTATATGTTGTGTGGGTAATTGCAGATATTAAATATTATTAATCAGACGTTGCTGAACATCGCGAGCGCATTATCAAACAAGAACTAACTAAACAAAGGGAACAATAGATAGTAAATTCAGGATAGCCAAGCACCGAATCCCATTTATTTCAACAATGCCTATTGGCAAAATAATTAGTGAGTTTTGGGATTGAATGGATTGGTTTAATCCGATATAAATCCATTCGTATCCAAGCCTAGCCACTGGCTTTTTCTCCCTGACCGAACGACGAGGTGGTGTTGCGGAACAGATTGTGGTGGCTTCACTTGACCCACTTAACCTTGCGCCAGTAATAGTCGAAAATCCGTCCTCGGCTTCATCTTCATCCAAATTATCATCAACCATATTCGAGTTTTTAAAAAATACAGAAAGCGGAATTTCTTCCGTTTTCGAGTCTCCAACAGAGGTGTTGTTGTTGGAGGATAGAAAAGTAGATTGGCCGGATTCAGTTGAATTGATTAATGATGGGATTGAGGGTGCAGTGGTGGTGGGTTGAAAAGTAGATGGGCCGGGTTTAGATGCATTTGATGGAGATTGAATTGTGGGTGCATTTTTGGGTGGTTGGTTCGGATTTGGACGTGGAGCGGCTACTGGAGTCCCAAGGAGGTTGTCCCAATCCCGATCCCTTTCACACAATCTGATAACATTACACAATGAGTTGATGGGTGTCAAATGAAAGAAATTGAGATGAGATCAAGACGCAATTTTCGTGAAAAAGTGATATTGTCAGGTCTGACACAGTTAAGGCATCATGACGTGTCGCTTTGTTTTCCATATCCTTTTGCCTCAACTGTTGGCATGCTCGTCATACATTTCTTGCCATTCTTGCTTTCAGTCTGAATAGCACTCTCATGTATTGCAATCATATCCGAAGCTTTCGCATCTTAAGTGGTGCTGCTAGTAAATATTGCTGCTCTAATTTCTAAATCTCTAATCTGCATTTACTTGTGTTCAATTTCTTTCTTTGCATTTTGTGTTAAAATATCGATTTGTGTTGTCAAAGCATCAATATTTGCCTTTGAATTTACATTTACAAGTTTAAACGATGCAATTTCTTACTTGTATGAGTCTACAATTTCTTGAAGCTCTAAAATAACACCGTTTTGCCCTTACTTAATTCGAGCGAAGCCTCTGCTGAATTTTCTGCACCCTCGGCCTTGCGCATGTAATGCTCCATTGTTCCTTGCATCTCTAAAATTAAGGCATTTTTGCTATCGACTAACTCAAGGGGACACTTTGCTGATTTCTCAGCAGGATCAAATTTTGAATCCGCATGCTAAACCTCACTACGCAAATACCTAATCGAATTTGAGTTGGCTTTATTTTGAACCACATTTTGTATATTTTTCCAAACGTCTGATTAGATAACGATTTTCCTCCTGTTTATAACCGCAGAGCAGATTAGAAGCATTTATTCAGAAAACTCGTTCGTTCTTGTCGAAAATCGCAATGGTTTGTTCCGAGCACCTGGTAGGAGAACCTACAAATGTAAGCAAAATATCAAGGTTGAGTTTTCACGCGTGCATGTCTCAAACTGACGTGATAATTTAGTGTGTGATTAAATCTAATATTCCTACCAAATCCCATCAAACCCTTTTAAATTCCCTTGTGACGGAATTTATTAAAGCTCTATCCGATAAGGTTAGGTTATGTTAGAAAGTATATTTTCAATATTATTTTTAAAATCAACACTAATTTAAATTATTACCTGTAGATGAAAATGAAACAACACGATGCAATGAGGTGGATTCGAGAAGGCAGAGCGGGAATAAATTGTAAAGTGGACATTTTTCTTGAATCCGATTAATCATTTCTTTATTAATCCTGGAATTATTCCCGTTTTGCTTGCAATTTTTGTCAATATGATTTTATTCACAATACTTCTAATTATCTATACCCAATTATTAGCCAAATCACAGAAATTCTAATGACTTTTAAAATTTTTGCTAAATAAGTGATTAACGAAACAATTCTTACTCTTTAAGCTTAAGCAGCATCCACTTGGAGATACAAACAGCGGGAAAACTATGTCCACATCCGCTCCACGCTCGTAAATCTTCGCGGTCAGTGTACGCAAGTTTACCAAAGCTTTGATTTCTATTTAGTTCAGGCGGGCAGTATGTCAGCAGTCTCAGGTTCGTTGAGCCCATCTGAACAAATAGAGCAGACGGCTAACATGATGCCCAACTGGGAACAAGAAGACTCACGAGACGTAATTGAAGTGGATGGACCAGGATCCATTTTCCAAAAAATTAATTGGCGGAGACAAGAAGCGAAAATCGAATCGTGAAGCTATTCCATTTTTCTTTCGCTTTTATGTACGCTGACCATAGTCTCACATTGAAGTTTAGTACATGCTAAGCTCATCGTTCCGACATTGTTTCCATTTGAATTATTACCAACATAAAATCGTTGTGTTCATAATTTTTTAAGAATTTAATGAATATTGAACGGAAATTATTTGACGTGATGTTAGTGATTCATGATATGTAAATTTATAAACAAAAGAATAGAAAGATCCGTTAGCTACGCCGCACATTCCGAATTCTATTCTAAAGGAAATTCCAATGGGAGTTGATTTAATGAATGTGAATGATACGTTCATCCATATTTAAGCCAAAAACTTTTATTCTAATCCTATGAAGTTCTAATCAAACTAATGTGATTAGATCACTCCAGCCAACCTGCTTAATTGAACTTTGTGTTCTTGTTTCCATTGTTCTGGCTTTTCTCATTAATTTGATCCTGTCAATTGGATTGGGATTGTAGTAGATGCGTTTTCCACGCCTATATTAACGTAAAAAGTAAAACTCCAGTTAACAGTGTCCGGAATCTAACCACAGTGATCAGGATCCGAGCGATCTATGCAACCCATCGATAATTCTCAGGGATGATAATAATTATCAGATATTTTCCATTCTTTTTTAAAGGAAAGCTCAATTAAATATCAATAGTCCGAATAACTTATTATTGTAGGCCCCTCTCCGTCGAATTTCAAACACCCCAACTTCAATTCCTTCCTTTAAAAGTTCACCCCATGGGGTCAAAAATCTGGAGTAGCATAGACAGCACTGTCCTGTTGGTGAAAACCTCCGGTAGCTCAGGAACAGGGTCACATCCTAACGAATCCGTCACTTTGTTCCAGGCTATTCCCAGGACCGACGAGCTCTTCTTGTCAATGGGGACGTAGGACGGCACTTCTTGGCCGGGCATCATAGCGTACTCGCACATCTTGGCGTCAGCCAGAATCCTTACTGATCTGGACTGGAACTATTGATACTCTTCCAACTTATCGCACGATATCATGAAGTTGTCTACGTGTAGCGACTTGATAAACTTCTCCGCAGTGGGTCTGTCTTCATCCGCTACCTGCGATAGATGGTACTCAATAACTGCTGCCAGCAGGAACGGACTGCAGTTACCACCAAAAACAACTCGACAGTGACGAATTTCCCGGATCTTCACACACTTCTCGTCTTCCCACCATAAGTACCGGTGTACGTTCCTTTCTTCTTTCTTGAAGTTGACCATCAGGAAAGCTTTCCTGATGTCAGAAACTACTCCGATCGTGCCCATCCGAAAACGCAACACGATGCTGGGAATTAGCTCGATCTAATTCGGCCCACGCTCTAGGCACTCGTTCAAGGGTGGATTTCGCCCTACCTTGCAGGATCCATCGAAGATAGGACGGCATGGAGTCGTAGTACTCTCGGGCTTATACAGTGGCCGCTGCGGCAGATCGTGAACACTGGCTCTGCAACTTCCATCATTACCTCTTCTACCCACGCCCGGAATATCTTGTCATATTCTTCAAACATACCGTGCTTCTTCAACTTCCTAGTAGTGTTGACCAGTGTCTTCTCTGCAACTCCACGGTTGTTGGACACCTCTTGTCCTTCGCTGACCTAAGGCAATGATACCGTGTATCTTCCATCTGCTTCTCGTGTCACTGTGTCCATGACGTGCTTCCATGTGCACAACTCGTTCTCCTCCTTCGTGGTCTGGAACGCCTGATCACGCATCCAGATCCCACAGCTGATGCACAGGAGCATTAACAACGAGCACGGATGACACAAGCATTGACGATGTCCCTTCTGTAGCTGTCACAGGTCCACAAACTGTCCATCCAAGGACATAGTCCACAGCAACGAGGCCCACTCCGTTCCTGACCTGTCGTCCAGTCTCCATTTGGTTGATGACATCCAGTCCAATGAGCATGTCGATTCATCAAGGTCAGTCAATCGAATCTTATATCTTAACTATGAAACCCAGGGGCCACTGGACACACGTGGTATGTATTCGTTGATTTTACTGCACGAAGCCAACTTCAAGACACGACTTACACCACCATCCAGGCTGCAGACAGGCATCTCGTACAGGTTCCTCTTTACTGGGAGCATTGAACTTCCTTCGAGGACTACGTTGAGCTCCATCTTCTCCCCAATCTTCCGGATCCCACATTCAGCAGCTACACTCTACCGGATGTAGCTCTGTTGACTCCCGGTGTCAAACATCACTCGCAGGGTCTTCGATGTAGTCGGCATGTCCAACTTCACGAGTAGTACTCCATCAGTACTGAGCCATGACGCTGCTGCCTTGAGAGGTTCCCGGCAGAGTTCAAGCTGATTGTGGTAGTTCCTTGAGCCGACGCAGAGGAATTCTTCCCTTCCTTCTTCTTCTGTGGAGGTCTGTCGCTTAATGAAGCGAAGTGAGTCCCCTGGCATCGCATACAATGGGGCTTTACTTGACAATCATTCGCCCTGCGTCCAGTCCGGAGGCATATATCCTAAAGATACATGGGAGTCTATGTTGTGTTAAATTCTACAAAGTGAGGGATGAAGTATGCTAAGATACAATGCTAACGTTATTCGTTGTGTATTGTTTGTTTTATTATTAGGGCTGTGTATATTACTTCTCGTGTTGAGCCAACTCGAGAATTCTCGTGTTGGCATTACATATTTTTAAAACTTTGTTAGCCTGTGTCGAACTGTGTGTGGTTAATGAATACCATGTTTATGAAATGCTTACATTTGAACCATTAGACGATGAACTGAATATTATGTATGAAATAATTAGCATGCGTAATTATCAAGAAATAAAAATTAAGGGAATAATCAAGGTCCAAAGCGTGTGAGATGAGCGTGTGCGGGGTGATACGAGTTGTTGTTGGTTTAAGTTGCTCATAAAGCTAAATGCATCAAAATTCAAGTTGAAGTTGGGAAACACAGGTCAACTAAGTTTGTTTTTAAAAAAAGAGTGTCGCAACGCGAGAATTCTCGTGTCATCTCATCTACTGCTTCAGCCAGCCAACCTATTTTCTATTTTGTATAGCTAGGATGATCTACAGCTAATGTAGTTGCATTTCTAAATTCATATTAAAGTAAATATTTAAAAAAATATGCTTCCATATATAAAAACAGTTCACAAAGCACTAGATGAACTTTTTAGTTCACAAAGCATTAATTCGGTTTAATGTCAACATACTACCATTAGATGACATGTAACTTACGAAGTTTTGATTCATTACGAAATAAAATAAAAAGTAAGTCGACAAAGTTGGTCGACATAGGTCAACAAAGTGTTTTTTTTAAGAGTGTAGGCCAACGCGCGAGAATTATCCAGTTGAGCCAACGCGAGAATTCTCCAGTTGAGCCAACGCGAGAATTCTCGTGTTGGCATTACACTCTTTTTTTAAAACAAAACTGTGTTAGTCTGTGTTAAACTGTGTGTGGTTAATGAATACCATGTTTATGAAATCCGTACATTTGAACCACCAGAAGAACTGAATATTAAGATTGTATTAAGATATTATATAAAAACAAACGACTTTTAAATATAATACATATAAAACAACGAAATAATCAGCATGCGTAATTATCAAGAAATAAAATTTAAGGGAATAATCGAGGTCCAAAAATTATGAGCGTGTGCAGGGTGATACGAGTTGTTGAGTTGCATGAAAATGCATCACAACTCAAGTTGAAGTTGGGAAATACAAGGCAACTGAGTATTTTTTTAAAAAAAAGTGCCGCAACGCGAGAATTCTCGTGTTGAGCCAACGCGAAAAAAAATTAAAAGTAGTGGAATCTGTAGAAGTTGATGGCTCGATGTTAGTATATGAGATACTAATGTAAGCCCATTGACTCTATGTGTGTGGTAGCACGGTGGCTAGAGCAGCATACGTATATGCACTACCAACCTCCGTGTGTAAGCACATCCGGTTCGAGAGAAGGGGCGCCGCCTTAAACAGGATAGGGCGGACTATCGGCGGAGTCAACCTTCCCGAACGACCTACACCGTGTGGTAGTAGGCTCGGTAGGCTCACTTCTCCTAGCACACACTCTTGATTTTTGGACCTTGAATATTACGCTACATATTATTTCTCGTTCATTACGCGTGCTGATTGTTACATTTTTGATATATTTTTTATTTAAAACTCGTTCGCTTATTTTTATATATTATCTTAATACAATCTTAATATTCAGTTTTACTTACTAGGTACAACGAGAGAAAAAAAACTCAAAAGTAAAGTAATCAGTAGGAGTTAATGGCTCGATGTTAAAGTATATGTGGTCCCTTCAGTTCATATTCCTGGTATTCATTAACCACACAAATTTCGACACAGGCCAACTAAGTTTGTTTTTTAAGAAGAGCGCTGCAACGCGAAAATTTTCGTGTTGAGCCAACGCGAGAATTCTCGTGTTGAGCCAACTCACCAACAAAAAAACTTTGTTGACCTGTGTCGACCAACTTTGTTGGACTAACGATATTTTAAAGCTACATCAGTATCCCCCCGCACCCAAGTCATGCAACGATACAAGATCTAGGTAACTCTCATACAATTGTTTAGTACTTATAATAAAACATTCTAGATTAAATGATTGACGTTAAAATTATATATGTTTTCCCCACTTTCACAACTTTCGCAACTTCCGCGAACAAGTCCTTATTTTACTTTGAACTTTATATTTATCATATTCATAATCCATACATTACATGACCATCTCATTACGCCGTACTACATATAATGCATAGCACATAAATATTCATAATTCATGCATTACATGACCATCTCATTATGCAGTAATACATATGATGCATAGAACATAAATATTTGATGTGCTGCTTTGTTAGGATCGCATTATGATCACATCATCCAAGTTATACTACAAATAGGTATGCTGGAATAGTGGATGAGAACGAGAATTTAGTGCTTCTCTTAGGATGAATCGTGTTGTGAGACATACCTCCCAACTTCAGTTTCATGCAAACAAACAAGCTCTTCATTTTCCTGATATTTATATTAATCATGTACTTTCCCGCATGTTTACGCCTTTCACGAAACCCCCCGACTGATCATTCTCTTAAATTTTGTTTCTTATATATATAAGCCGTTCGATAAAAATTATATATAAGTACTTGTGAAATATGTTATTTATCGAATATTAAATTTTAGATTGCTGTCCGAGAACTAAGGATCGTATTTTCCTTCAACGTATTTTCATATATTTATATTTTATATTTATTTTCACTAGTTTCGCTCCAGATGATTTTTACTATCAATGTTAGGTAAATACAATCCAAATATTCAGTTTGCTGGTCCTTGTTTCTTTGAGTTGTTGGGTTGCGCATAGACTAAATGCATCACAACTCAAGTTGAAGTTGGGTTGAGTATCAGGTGCTTATTTCCAAATAATGTGGGCATGTCTCGTAGCGTCTCGCACCGGAGTCATTCCGGACCTAACCCAACCTAATTATTCCCTTAAATTCTATTTCTTGATAATTACACATGCTGATTCGTCCGGAGGCAGTTGTAGCAAGTTCTGTTCCCGTGAATGGCATTGTTACGCTCCTCCGCGGACATGCCCTTGGCTTTGAAGCAGTGCTGGCTCGCATGGTTCTTCTCGCAGAACAGGCAGGCCTGCTTCCCAATATGCAGTCCAGGAACAGTTAGAAAATCTTCTTTCGTGATCTTTTCCCTGTGCCTGAAGCTTTCAGGTCGGTGGGTATAACGTGACCAGTGATGTCGTCTGTCCATCCTGGCCCTTAGAGACGATCGTCTTGATGAACTCCCGAACGTACACATGCTTCAGCTTCTTGGGCTTCCCGAAGCGCTCCTTCAGAGCGTCGATCACCTTATAGAAGTTTTCCGACGACTGTGGGTACCAATCCACCAAGTCACGAGCACGGCTTCCAGGGACCATGCACTGGATCAAATACTGGAATTTGTCACTTGCGTGAAGGTTATCGTAATAATACTTAACAATGACAATTAACCTTTTATTAAACACTTCACTAAGGCTAATAACAAAGTGTGTTACTCGTACAACTATGTAATGAGGAGTGAGTCCAAGACTCAGAAAAATGGCTACACATCAAACTATTTCACCAGCCAAAACTGACAAGCCACAACACGAATGGAGCTTCTAGAAGCTTTCACTTCACACACAACAACTCTCATACTCTCAAAAACATGCGACTTGCTTGAGCAGGAAATTCAAATACACTCTCCACGCATACATTTACTTAACTTCAGAACAATGCAGGCCAGATACTAGATTAACTGACGCTGCTCGCGACAATAAGAATTCGTCCAAATTCCTGCGACAAGTTTTAATTAACAAACCTTACCAATCTAAAATATCTCAATATAATGTTTTTAGATCATGTTATGTTAGGTTTAAATTGATCTTGAAATATTTAAAAATTTTGATGAACTTTTCGGGCATTGGTGGTTTTCGGGCTCCGGTCTTAAGATACATACATATACATAACATTAGTGAATGAAAGTATATGCGCATTCTGCAAATAGCATATTCACAGTGTGCAACAGTTCAATGTACTCACTGAAATCTTGATTTGGCGATTTGAATGTGTTTGAACACGTTTAAAGTGAGCATGACTTCGAAACGATTCAACAGATACCCAACTTCAATTTTATACCGAGTACTCGGTCAGCCGGAATAGCCGAGTACTCGTACTCGGTATTTGGCCGAGTAACCCTACTCGGTCCAGTCCTTCAAATGATCCTGGCGAAGATCCAAATCCGATATTCGTTTTTGGTAAAATTCGAAAAAAAAATTCCGAAAAATATTTTATTCCATTTTTTTCACGTTTTTATTAGAACTGAGCGTCTTCCAGGCCAAGTTAGTTTAGTTAGGAATCAAGTGACAGTCGCATGTGTCCAAGTCAGTATTGTAAAGAAGATGAGCCAGTTCGGTGAATCCAAGTTCACCAGTTGTCGAGCTATAAAAAAATTAAATTTCAAGGTGCCACTGGGTCGATCGCGGCGTAATCCAATTCCAATGCTACTTCGTCAGGCAAAAATTTAGGTTTGCCAAAGTTACAAGCAGCACTATTGACAGATGTTCTATAGTATCTCAGCTTGAAATTTGTCGACATGAATCTCATAGTTGGTAAAAACCTGACTTTAAGAAAAATCGGAGTCCAGACTAACCAAAAAAAAATTCAATTCAGCGCTTTTGCTTTTCTATGTATTTGTGTTCACTTATAAAAATTGTTGCAACCCTTGATTTGAATTTCATGTAAAATTAGCTTGGACAAAAAAACGCTTTCACGAAATAAAACAAACTCGTTGGTTGTTGAGGATATGGTTAAAAATTAACCTTGACAAAAAATCGGAATTTTACAAAACAAAATTATCTGCTCTGGGACACCGGTAAGATTGCTGCGTAATCCCTGCAATAAGATTCACAGAACGTTTGAGTAATACAGCTCTTGTGGTTCCGGAGATACACGTTGCAAGGTGTGTATAAGTTGACTGCGCGGTGTTATTTTTGATGGGCGAGATCAGAATGGCAAGTGACCCGAAGAAGGCAATAAATATCATTTTTGTCAATTTTAAGTTGTCCACCCTAATCTTCTTGCTTCTGATATCTATGATAAACTGGATAATTATTGATTCTGCTAGTATTAGAAAAGTTTAGGAACTGAGAGACCATACAAATATTAAAATACCATCATGTTAATGCCAATTGATCAATTAAATGTCAATAGTGTCAGATCAATTCTAAGTAAGTAGTTGAAAATGAAATTTACCGACATTTGACTTCTCCCATGCATCTAAGGATTGCATTCTAAAAGTTTAATAGCCGTCCTTTCAAAACTGCAACGTTAATTGTGATATCGGACAGGCACTTCTTCATATTGACACTTATGTATCTGTAATTAAGCAAGTCATGTCTCAAGAAGGGCATTTGGACATGTATGCATTTAAAATGCCAACAGAAGTGACACGAGGACATTAAAAGTGAATCCTATAAATACTAGCTTCGTACTTTTTTTCATATAATACAAATCTCCAATCCATGTTTTAATTTTTTTAAATGGAACCACCTCTTTCTTAAAACAAAATATCTTGATTGAAATGTTTCCATCTAGAATTTGTAGTCTAGGAAACACTTGCTCCAGAACGACCAGTGATAAGTCATGTTTCTGTGAAACAGCCTCTGTGACAAAGATGAGCTGGAATAGAACTATGAAACTGGCCAGAGGAAATATAACATATGTCGTAAACTCTACGGATTGATAGAAACGAATTGTACCGTATGCAATATGCAAGTACGGTAAAGAAGGAGGTCACGGCGAAGATGTACCATTGCATTTACCCAGTGGCAAAAACTTCGTTGTGCAGATTGCTTTGAACACTCAAGTTCTTGTAGATTTCGAGCACTATCGTTGGCTTGAGACTTTTAGAGGAGATGTCTGTAGCAGAGAAACTACATAAAAATTGCAAAAAGAATATTAGCTGGTAGTTGTTGCTATGGAATTACGTGCGAAAATTATTTTCGCATGCAATATATATTTTCGGAAAATATATTAGCGCACATTTCTCACCAAATTGTTTTTAGCCAAAATCTTGTGGACGCAAAGGGATAGAATTGAATCAGAATTAAGATGCAAAATTGACTCGATACGTGAAATGCCCAAATTGTCTCGAAGATGAGCATTGCTAAAACTGTGTATACAGACTTGGCCCAATTCGGAAGAGCGCTATACGCGATCCACGGACTTTCGGGCCGCATAAGGAAAACACCTCCAACGAGAAAGCAGACAACAGCCAGGAAATATACAAATCCTTGAATGACAAGATCTTCAATCAACTTTGGGGGAAGCCATGATTTTCCCAGTATCTCCATTCCTAAAGTAAGAATATTCGATTGAAGTTTTATGATTGAACAAAATCATTTATATTTACTAAACATATATTTATACGTGTCCGGTCTATTGCTATATATATATATATATATATATATATATATCTGGTGGATTTTGTACAGGTGGATTTTGATGGGTTATTATTATTTTTTGAAGATTTTTTAACCACCGAATTCGACAAACGCATTTCACTTTTGTTTATCCAGTTATTTATTTGAAAACATTACACTACGAATTAAGATATATATACATAACTGGATAAACAAAACTGAAATGCGTTTGTCAAATTTGGTGGTTAAAAAATCTTCAAAAAATAATAATAACCCATCAAAATCCACCTGTTATTTCTTATTTTCAACATACCCATTCGAATATTCAGCCGATTCTGTCTATTGAAGAACAGGGTGACACCATGTAACTCATTAAGAAAAAACCAGCTCAACCAAACATTTAAAACTCGGGCACAAAGAAATAGAGTTGTGGCCATAATGTCTTCCATATTCTCCTTGTATTTCTCCGAAAGAGAAAACTGAAAAATCCGGAATATGGCGAACCCACAATTAAAGAAGTTAAGAAAGGCAGAATGGAGAAGATGAGTATCTTAAATCTGGATTTATGTGGGTGGAATTCAATATTCATTGTAGATTTGTTGTAGGTAAATTCATATGGAATAACGCAAAGCTTGGAACAAAGTTGAAGTATTTGAAATACTATTTTGAGCTGGGCGAAGGTAAGCATCATGAATAGTTTGCTTCAAGAGCTGTAGCGTTCAAAATATGGGTATTCAACAGCATTATTATATATATTGTATCATATTGCGTCAAACGAGCAACTCAATGAACGCTGTAAGAAATATTTGACAAGTGAATTGGAAGGAAGCTGTCATTCGTCAACGATGTATTGGGACCGTCCATATGGTGGGTTCGAAATGAAAGGAAAAACTTGAGTGACTGCAACTTGCAACTCGAATATGGAATCCTCCTACCAAATAATTAGTTTATCACGATAATATGCAACAGCCAACAGCCTACGGTCCAAGTTTACATGTCAGCAGCAGTTTCCAGATGTCGGTTAGCCTACATAACCAATTACTTGTTGTATTTTTAATGCGGCGAGAACTATTGAACAGCAGAACACCAGGATTAAAGAAGAGACAGAAGCAGGACGCATTAACGCGGGGATTTGTATGTACTTTTAGTTCCCAAATACGGGATATTTGCAATTGTTTCTTTTCAACCTGGCTCAAAATACGGATACGGATAGTGTAATAGGAATTTTACCAAGTACAAGCACTAAGATGGCAGGTCCTAAGGTATGCGATTCCACAATAGTTCCTAATTACTTGTATATACAAGAAGATATGCAGAAAATTTCAGCTCGATCGGTTAAGAATTACGACTGGAATAATGTTCACAAGCAATACCCGAATATTTACATAATTTTTGGTAACGAAGTGCAGCGCCTCGCCAAGGTTAAAATTATTATGTCATGCTTTTCGTCGTAAATTGGTAATTGGATTGCGCCAAGATTCGACAGATAAGCCATCTGTGTTGTGTAATCAAGCGAAGCAAATATTTTCCTAGATCGATAATTAATTACTGATATTTGCCTTTTCTACGTATTACAAGGTCAACAAAAGTGTCATCACACCCTCAATTACAAATCTAACCAATACTAACTTCGTACTTTTCTTCATATGATACAAATCCCCAATCCAAGTTTTCATTGTTTGAAATGAAGTGACCTGTTTGTTGAAATTGAATTCATTTCTAGTATTTTCTCCAAGTTTGGAATTTCTTCGTTGAAATTCTGCCGCTTGTATTTTAGGGAACACCACTTTCAGAACAAACAAGGACGTGTCGTGTTTTTGTGATATAACTCCAATAGCAAGGATGATCTCAATCAACAGGACACAGGTTGTAAGAGGAAATATCAAATATTTCGTAAGTTCCATTGAATGGTAGAATCGGATGGTGCTGTATCCTGTCACTATGAAAAATGCAGAAATTGCGAATATCCACCATTGCGTGAAATTCACGGCAAAAACCTTGTTTTGAAAATCACTCTGAAGGCTCAAGTTCCTGTAGATTTGGAGCATCAGTTCTGGTTTGTGGCTGTGCTTAGGAGAATTCTCGTTTCCTTGTATGCTAAAATAAAATAAAAATACATGGGTTATTGGAATGGGAAGTCTTCGTTTGATGTTATTCTAGGTCTGTCGATTGTTTTTTAAATCAAAATATCACGTTTTGCAAAATATTCAAACATACATTTTCTCATCACCTGCATAATGCATAACTTGGTTAAGTTTCCAAAATATCAAAGAAATACTTTCTTAAATCAGGTTGTACGTGTTCGCCTTTCTATCTATGGGATTATCATTAGAATTGTAGGGCTTTAAAAATATATGCTCAAAACATG
>JAQFYU010001297.1:0-15464 GCA_034694905.1 Ceratophysella granulata | reverse complement strand
CATGTTCGTCGTCATGTGCGTCGCCATGTGCGTCGTCTACATCCTTTTGGTCGCAAGCTGCCGTCAGGCAGGTTTTTTATATCACTGGCAAAATTCTAAAATATTGGATCTTTAAAAGCGAATACAAGCATGCTGAACGTTTTTAAATATCATCACCGGTGATCTTTTTAAAGTAAATATTAGATTTTTTAAAACAAAATCAATTTTTCAATTTGTTTAACTCTAAATATACTATTTTTTCATTGCACCCTGCTGTACCAAATTTTCTAGATCTCGTGGCTGGCGTTGCCTAGCAACAATTAAGACGTTACACGTAAAGCTACTAGAACCATACCAAGATCAGATCTTGTAAACTTTATCACCGGTTACATTTTACGATTTACTATTTTTTAAATGCGTTCAGTTTAAAATCAGATAATTGGTGTGCACTGTCCACCATACTTCTATGTTTTCAGTGTAATATTAGACACATATTTTTACTACTGGAAACCAGGTTTTGATCCAGACTCAAGAAGGCTTTATCTTTTAAGAAATAACTCAAAGAATTCAATTTCGTATTTCGTTGCCTAGTAACCATGCAACCATTCAAGCGTTACCTATCTTAAATCTGCTCGAACCAACGTATCTTGTCAAGGTAAACATTATCAATATATTTTAAAATTTTAGTTTTTAAATATTCGATTTATAAAAATCGAATTGAAATCCGATTTTTTGGATTTCTTTAGTATTTTATTTTTCTAAATCAATTTATTTAACTTTATTATTGTTTTTTAATATTTCAAATTGATCATTCCCGAAGACTTGAACTGTTAAAACTATTTCCTGAATATTTTGAGCTAATTTCTATAGTTTTACTCTCCGGCTTCTTGATTTGTCTTTTTCCATTTTCATAAAGCATAAAATTACAAAATCATAATCTATCTACCTAATACTAGACGACGAAGCAAAGTAACCATATCAACAACGCACAACGCAGTGGGACGTATCGACAGGGTACAGAAAGGTTTTCACATTTCACACCCACACAACATGTCAAGCTATGATCTCCGCCTTGAACCCTTTTTTCTTCCCAATTTTTCCTTTTGACTGAGAAGACGGAATGAAATGAAGTCTCTGTCTGGAGACATCAGACACTCTATCTTGGAGTAAGTACAGAGAACAGAGGCGGAAACTTGAATTGAGCTTGACAGAGAGGGAAAAACGAGATAGGAGAAAGAAAATGCCGAAATGGAAGAAGAAGAAAAAATTGTCAAAAAAATAGAGAAACTGTCGGTTCGCAGATCTTGAAGATAGAAAAAGTGGAAATTCAATCGTCTCCTCGTTTCATCCAATAGATACTTCGTCTAACCAGGAACATTCGTGTTCCATACTAATGATGAGCAGCAGTACAGGACTCTCGGCAACCAGTTCTCAGCTTCACGCAAAAATCATTGAATAAAATAGAATTCTATTTTGCAGGTATTAGTTTCGAATTCCCGGGTTCATTTGCTTTTTACTTGGAAAAATTAAAACACGTTGACATGGAGGAATGCCCATAGCAACGATAGTTTAGCGGTTATTGAGGAAATTGAAACAGGCTTGTGTCTGAACTGAACTTTTAAGTTGTCGTTTTTGCTATTGGGACCATACGTCCAAATGATTTTTAGATTTCTTTTCCAAAATTCAACAGATTGTCGTAAATCTGATAAAAAAAATCGGCCAATTTACCCTTAATCTGCTTTAAAACCTAAAATTGACCTTTAGTCTGCTTTAAAACCTGAAAATTGACCCTTTACCTACTTTAAAACCTAAAAACTCACTTTTATCTAGTTCAAAACCTAAAAATTTGACCATTTATATGCTTAAAGCCTTGACAAACTCTTAATCTGCTTGAAATCCTGACTATGTACCATGTACCCTAAATTTGCCAAAAACCTAAAAGTGGACCCTTAATTTGCTTAAAACCTGAAAGTTGACCCCTAATTTCCTTAAAAACCTGAAAATTGACCTTAGTCTGCTTAAAAACCTAAAAACTAACCATTTTCTGCTTATAAACGTGAAAATTGACCCTGAATCTGCTTGAAAATCTGCTACAATTAACCAAGTACCCTTAATTTTCTTAAACACCTAAAATTGGATCTTAATCTGCTTAACCGTCCATAAAAATCCCCTTAAATCAGCTCGAAAACCTGAAAAGCGACCCTTAATCTTCTCAAAAAATTGAAAATTGACCCACGGCCTAAACTGCCTAAAAACCTGAAAATTCTCATATTTTCGAAAACTGACTAGAACAGTAGTAGTGACTAGTGACCCAATTCTGACTCTGGTCAGAAAATCCAAAGCCTTTCAAAATAAAACATGCCCCATGCCATATTTCTTTTAACATGCCCATTGACACCCAGCTGGCCCTGAGCAGCTCTTCTGCAAGCGCAAGCAATATCCAAAAACGCTGTAACTGAAGCTGAAACTCCATGAAAACAGTTCCGGAATGAAACAAGAGCGAAACTAGGCCTCGTCGTGTAGAATGTAGGAAAAACTTTAGCCAATAATTAATTTTTCTAGACTCGTTTTCAGGATACAATTTCCTTTTGAAGTTCTTCCGTGCTGGGATCAGGGCAACTACACGTGCTGGCTTGGCTCCGTTTACGTGAGACTCGCAACTACCAACGCAGGAAGACCAAATACTTTCATCAAAGAAAGTGGCTCACTTAACTTAATCCGCCTCCATTTTCAGACATGGTATGTTCTTGGTTCATCATGGGAAATATTAATTATACATTTCTCAAACTACAACCTACAACGCACTAGCTCCCTATATTAATTCATCGCTTGACTCAGCTCCACCTCCCACTTGTCTGGAACCAGGTCGTTGGGACTTGAACTCGAGTGTCTCTGGAGTCAAAATTGATTTTCTGGCGAATTTGAATAACTTCAAGTCCCTCTGCATGAACTCTAATAGGCTATGAATTTGGAACAAATAACATGTAAATCTGGGCCTGAGTCTAGCCCCTATACTAACGAATGTCGATAAATCCCTGAGCTATGCTCGCTCAGCCAATATTATGCAATCTGGACTGGATGATGTTGCAGGGCCTCACGTAAATTCAAAGCTGTCTATACGTGAAAATTGCGACTAAATCCTTAGTTAGGTTCAATTCTTGTTCATTCAACTAAGGAAATTACTCAATTAGCAAAGGTGCAACAATTGTAGCACAAATTGTTGGTTGTCCAGGGTTTGACAAATTAACTGTAATTGAAAATTGAAACCACGTCATTTTCAGGCAAGAAAAATTTAGTAAATAATTGAAACCACTGCAAGTGAATAGAAAGCTGCAGTTATGAATTAGTGAATTAGTAATTGAAATTCCTTAAGTTGCAGCCCAAAACTAATGCAGCCTCAAATTAATTAGCAATTGGAATTGGGGAAACATTTCTGCTCCAGTAAAATACTTCTGTTGCAGTAAAAACTACTTACAGTTGCCTTATCCTTATATGCCTTATGCCAAATCCTTATTTGTAGCATAGATAGGGGTTAGGTTAGGTATGAAGAATTTTTGCTGCAGAAGTCAATATTTTTACTTCAACAGAAATTACAAGCCATTGAAGTTGTTTAACTTGCAGCCCAAATTCATTAGTAATTGAAATTGCGTTAGTTGCAGCCGAAAATTAATGTCACCCAAAATTAATTAGTAATTGAAATCTTGTAGGTTACAGCTTACAGCATAAAATTAATTAGTAATTTAAATTGCGTATGTATTGCAAAGAAAATTAATTAGTAGTTGAAATCGTGTAGGTTACCGCCCAAAAATATTTAGTAATTGAAATTGTCTAACTTGCAGCCCAAAAATAATTAGCTTTTGTCAGTTACAGCCCAAAATTAATTAGTAATTAGACCATAAACTTTCATAACTGAAATTACGAGATTTGTAGCCCCAAAAGTATATAAGAATTGACATGACTATTGCAATAATTGAAGTTATGCAAGTTGCAGTCCAAAAGTAATTAGTAATTAGAAATTTATCTCAAAAATAAGCAATCGGTAGTAGTAATTGAACGTTGAAATTACTACAATCATTCCAAAGTTCAAGCCAAACAGTCAAGTATATTTTAAAAAATTGAGACAAAATTGAATTTCTTCCGGAACTGAGTGTGCATTTAGAATGTAATTGAATTTCTGTAATTTGAAATTATAGATAATAAACAATTTAATTTTGCGTAATTTGATTGTCTTGAAGTCGATTTTGGTTTGGATTTTTCAGGTGCATCTATTTATAATTAGCCCACAGCGACGAGAGCCACGCATGTGTCAGTGCGAAATTGCCCTATAGACAGACCCTCGAACCGAAAACATGGTAATCAATGGTGCTAGGCTCGAATCCTTTGAATATTCACTTCAAGATTAGGTTGCGTGGAAGAAGTAAAGGCTCACCCGGATGCTTAGAGTCGTACAAGACGGAGACGGGAAGAGTGGAGAGCGTTCGTATCCTAATTAAATTAGTTGCTGAATAATCCGATTCAATGAAAATTTGAACAAAGTCCTGGGCTTTTCTACATTCTCTGTATATTCCAACGTTTCGTTATAGCAGAATTCTTGGAAGGTGAACTAGAGTTCATGTGATAAGCTTGGGCATGGAGGCTAGAAACCCAGCAGTTCTCTCTTCTGTTCTACTACAAAGAACAGATTCAAGGATTTCTCAAAGCCTGGGCTCCACACGGGCACTATAAACTATTGACATAATCCAAGCTCTTCCTAAACCCTCACTACTTCACTCGGCCCATTCACTCAAGGTTCCGTATTTAGGAAATTTTTAAGAAAAACAGCAAAAACCAAAAGCGTTATTTGGAATTCTGTGAACTCTAGTGTGACCAGTGAAATATTGGAATTCGATTTCCACCTGCCGCATTTTATAGCCCTAACATAAAGGCGGTAATGGATTAAAAGATATGACAAGAATTTAGTTCGGTTTAGTTTAAAAATTGGAAGTGTCTAAAAAAAATTGAACAGCCGACGGGAACAAACTAGCTAACCAATAATTTTATCATTGGAGGATCTAGATTATTTTAGGTTAGGTTAAGATTAAAAAAAACTGAGCAAAGTTGCTTTCAATAAAATAATTAGGTTAACTTCTAACACAAGATAAACTTTTTTGAATGAATTGGTTGCCACATTTTATAGCATGTTCTTGAATATGCTCATGTGCTGTAACCTGTAACACGTGGCACGTAGAATTTGATTCCTACTTGACACGGTTTACAGCCTGCTTATGAACATGCTTTCGACCTGAAAAATGTGACAAGCTTTCCAGATTTTGTAGAATCAGAATCCAAACAATATTTTTCAAGTTAATTAGAAAAAGTCTAATTTAAAACATAAAATATTACTAAATCCTAATTACCAAACCTTGCATGTTAAATGTAAGTACCTACGTCAATATCCGAGAGACCTCAAAATGCCCTTCTGCTGAAACAAACAAAAGATTGAACCACCTGAACCTGGGTCTGCTAACTGTACCTTTTCCATCCTAAATTGCATGTGAAAGTTGGTGAAAGTAAACTCGAGGTTTGCCAGTACTACTGTAGCCTTACCTTCCAACTGGGAAAAATGTGGAAGTTTTCACTTTACTCCATGCTCTCTCTCAAATTAAAACTTAATTACACAAATGGACGTGCGTGTGGGAAGTTTTAGGAGAAAGTGGGAAATCTTTGGGAAATTCTGTTTTTGTTACACTTTAAGTGTTCTTTGGAATAACAAGCTCTAATCCCTGCATCTCCCCTTTAGTGCACATTTGGAAAACAACCAAGGAAAGCATCTTTTACACGAAGTGTGAAGCATCAGTATTAGAATTTCGAGCTCGGCTGGGATGAAACGAAATTGCTTGTTGTTTCTCTAATGTCCGCCTCCGCACTCAATCCACATGTTTGAATGATGGACATTGGGCATTTTCCATACTAAAACAGCATGCCGAACTTAGTTCTCCGTGGGAACCCGTCAGATTTGGCTAAAATTAATTTGCATTTTAGTCACAAAGTCGTAAGTCGTTTTAAACGTCATTGCAAGAGGTCAAACTTCAACTCTTTAATTAATTTGATCATTCAAAATTTACAAAAATGTCAGCATATTTCATGTTGATGAATTTGCATTTTTACATAGAAACCATTTAGCGAATTTTATTAAAATATATGTTATTTTAATTTTTAAATTCATAACGTAGTTCTTGTATGTAAGTGCAATCTCAAAGGGATATTTTCAAAACTGACTGGAAGGAAATGCACGTTAACGTATTCTTAGATATGAGAAATCACATGTCACAATGTGAAGCACTAGAAGTAAACCCAATCTACCTATTAGAATATGATAAGTGACAACGCATACGAATACATTACACAATTGCACTGCTAGGTGGCGTTTGGAATCAGGATTTCGTTCAGAAACAAGAAACAAACGTATATAGTGTAGTGTTACGATGTTACGAACACAAAAGTAAATCTTTAAAATAGTACAAAACGTCAATATTAAAGTTCATCTCCAAAATTGAGATTGTCCATGTGGTGTTGTCTTACAGTCAAAGGCCAAATACGGAAATCTCTGTATAATTCATGTCTTACCTGTGGAACCTTCCATCTCCATTCAGCCGGGCGGAAAGTATTCAAGTCTCCATCCGAGTGTTCACGACGAAGAAGAAGAATCAAACGACAGTTCCGTACAAAGAGAGCAAAGTGATGACGGTTCATTTCTGAAATAAATTACAGCATGATTCATATTAATATTTGGTGTAATACACAATCCAATTGCAATCTCGACTCATACTACTTGGTCATGCATGCCTGTTTCCAAATTGCAAATGGGAACGATGAACGATTATATGGAAAATTAGCGGACTCTTGGCAATCACAATCACGAATCAGGGTTTCCTGAGAACACAGAGCGATAGGGAGCCACACACACGCTCGGTACAGTTAGTTACGTGTTTTAATACTGCATGGGGCATTGGTAGAGGAAAGACGGGCACGGTCGATATTCAGTTTCAATTCCCAAATCGAATTCATTCCAACTCATTTCATTTTGATGACCAGGCTAAAAAGTATACTTTAGTCGGAAATGGCCCAAGAATTCCTTCCCCACTTCCAAGACAAGGGCATATGAGAATCTCTCAAACTTCCTGTTGGACGAGCCAAGGGAACTTCCTTCCAAACCAATATCAAATTGAATTTCCTCTTATTAACATTCCTAATCTAACTACCTCTTGGTCCGCTCATGAAATGCACGTCACGAAGTTCCTTGGCTCTCTCAAGTTTCGGCTTGGTTTTACTTCTAGGAAAATCGATCAACTGACAATATTCTTGCAAAAACTCAAAATTCAGAAATTGGACATTCTAAGCACACCTGAAATCGAAATTAACGAAAATAGCATGTGGTATGGTTCCTTCCAAAGTGCCGAGGGCAACCAGCTAGATTGGAGCTAATACGCGGAACCAAGGCTCCGGGACTTTCACCATGACTTTCTCCAGCTGAATGCCAAATTATTATAGACGAATCTACCAAAATTTTGCTCCAACTCGAAATTACAAATGAATTGAAGAACAAAGATTAATTTTGACCGCCAAATATTCACATTGTCATCTATGTATCCATAAATTCGGCCATAGCCAACTAGTATAAAGCAGGAGACCTTTTATACTAGTTGGCTATGATTCGGGGAACCAAAAATTTTATTAAGTACTTTAGTTAATTTGTTTAAAAACAATAGTGTGGATTCAGGAATTTATTAAGTTGGGTACGTACGAGAGTTTTAGGGAAAATTTTGCAGGCTGAAACAACGAACCGAATGAAATATTGAACATCAGCTTCAATGAACCATTATTGTTTTCACTTTTGAAAATTTGAAGACCGACCGACCGTTTTTCGAATTTTTGAAAAAGCGGTGCAAAAATTAACATGGACGAATACTCCTAGCAACTGTCATATAGCAACAGTGACATTTTAACAAGAAATATGGTTTACATATATCACCACGTATTTTTGTTTTTCCTAAATTATTGATGTTGATAGGGTACATTTTTCTAAACGACTGCTGTTGCTAAGGCCATTCGTGGATGACAACCAGAGTTAATTTTGTATTGTTTTACAAAAAAGTTTAAGACATGATGTTAATAAAAAATTAGGTTTACATGCATTGTGTTTTAGTTTTTGTAAATTACTGCTGTTACTAGGGCATTTTTGTCATAGCAACCAATTGTAAATTCCTGCATCATTTTTCAAAACATTAATTAAATCAAAACCGAAGGGGAAAACATGCATTACCATTTCTAAAAAAAATTATTGCTGTTTCTAGGGCATTTCGTCCATAGCAACCAAAAGCTGATGTTTGCACTATTTCCCTATAAAATAATCAAAAACGACACCTGAAATCTGTTACAAAGGTCTCAAAACTTAGCTAGTAGAGTAGACCTCTTAGCAACAGCGATTATGTTTTCACTCAACCAAAATGTAAAGACTCTAAATTCATTGGCCTGATCTCCAGAATTTTTCCAAAGAGGGTATACTTCTCGTCTACGTGCCAACAATAATATAACCATTTATATTTTGAATTAGACTTAGACTAGTTAACCATCCACCATGCACCATGTCCTTACCATATTTCAATTCAATGCCCAAGCCAAATGCCTGACCAGCATAACCAATAGACTTCGGACGAGGTATTGAAATGAATAGAGTTGAAAAAGGTGTGAGTCTTCTTATATGCCTCCTTCCAACCCATGCATCTTCCCTAATCTTATCTCGGCCTCACTTAACTCAGAGACTAGAAAGGAGGAAAGCCTCGTCTTGCCAAACAAAATCCGGTAAACACTACTCTGACTTGCCTCGAGTCCTAAAGTCCTGAGCTAGTACTAGTGCAAAATTCAAAGCAAAAAAAAAAACTGATGTTGGATGAAGGAAAAGGGAAAGGCGAGTTTGTGCTGGTACGGATTCATTGGATCCTTCAATTTTCCACTGAGTGAACCCAAGTACCGCTTAAAGTAAATGACAATAACTCGGAGCCTATTTGTATCGTGGACTTGTAATAAATGGTCCACCATCAACCCACCACTCCCGCCTTCTCCAGAATAGTAATGCCTGTAATCATACATTACATTAAGGCCCCGCCGCCCCAGACTCAGCCTCACCAGGCATTCCCCATCACTCAACTCTCCTTCTATAATGAAGAAATGAACGGGGATGAAACTCGAGTTTGACAAGCCGGATCAGCACTGTCACTCTCCGCATCAGGGCTCAGAGCAGATATGATATGACGATGACTGTCCGCTTCAATGGTGGGCAAGGTGTGGCAGTTAGGATAGCACTTTAATTTTTAATTTCAACTTTTTAGTTTAACCCACTTGGTTTAAATTTCAAAGTTCAAAATTCAAAAGTTTATTTTTATTTTTCCATTTATTTTTATATAATTTTGTTGGTGACTGGACTCTGGTTAAGTTAAATCCTAATTTGTACAAGCGAACACAAAAAAACTTTAAAACTAGCCGCCCCATTTAGTCACAACATAATAGTTGTGAGTTTGCATAATCAATCTGGTTAGAATGGGTACAATGTTGTATTTTACATGCCAAAATATTTGTTGAAGCCCGCAAATTTCAAGTCGAAAATATTTAGCATTTTATTAATTTGTAAGTTGCTATGACAATTGAGTCATTTCCGCAATCATGTATTAATATTTGTAAAGGAGGTGCTACATCATTTAACACTTTATATCTTTGGAATCCGCAATTATAGTTTAGGATTATGTTGCCATGTTATTGATCACATGTCACCTTGTTGACAAAAGTTGCTGTGTGACAGAATGATACATATTTCATAAATACACCGAACACCGATACGCAGCAACAACATTGTATGTAAATAGATTATTTTTGTGTCCAAAATATTAGGGTTCAATCTTGAAATGAATTATTGATAAGTAGTTTGTTTTAATTTTTTCATTTTTTAATTCAGTTCTCGCGGTTTCTGGTTAAATCCTAATCTGTGTAAACAATTTAAAACACGATTTTTGCTAGTTGCAGAAAAACGCTGAATTACTCAGTCAGTATTCAGGGTAAATATATACCATTAATCAGTATTTATGAGGATTAAATCATATATTATGTTTTATCGCAATCTGCAAGGTTTCAGCTCAAGGTATCTGTATCTGCAATGGGTCCGCTGGTGGCCTCGGCAGCGATTAACACCTTATCCAAATATACAAGGTCTTATGTGTACGAAAAAAATTTAATGCGTAAAATGCTGAATTTTTTATCACGGAACATAAATGTAGAACTTTCTAGGTTAAATTCTAATAGAAAATAAAACATAAGTTGGTTTGGCTGAAATCTAAAAAAATGACATAGGCAGAAGTTTTTAATGTTTTTAATATGGTACTTTCAATCAGCGTCAATATCGTTTTTCTTTATGATCCCTAAAATGCTAACCTTGACAAAGACTCGAGTACAGCCATATGCCCGCTGGATCTGGTTCTTTCAGACTCAACTATGTTCTGAACGACAATCTGCTTATTAAATTTATACACGCTCAATTAAGTGAGCTCTTACTCATCATAAACTTTATTAGGAAATTGCGGGAGATAAAGAGGTGGAATTAAGGATTGAGTAGCCGGACATGTCCATCACTAATTCAACCCAACATCCTGTCTCCTTCCAGCTTCAGCTTACAACCCTGTTAAAGGGTTTCTAAATAATCGAGACTAGTGGATTTGTTGGGTACTTGAGCCTCGGCCTAACCACATCATAAAGAGGTTGGCTGAATTCCTCTGTCTACAGCCTACTTATGCGACCATCATGAAGGATTTACTCCAACCAGAGGCAGAGGCAGCAGTAGTGAAGTCGTAAAAGTTTGATAGGAAGAATAAAAGTTCCCGAAGGAGGAGAGAAGAGCAGAACTTACTATGATCATCAGCATTGCAGATGATGTGTTCCTTGGTATGTCGATCCACGTCAGGATGCGCAGCGTGTTTCATCCAAGTGGCAATTGTAAAGTTCTCACCCGGATTGTGACTGGGGAGACCCAAACCGTCTGGGACCACAACTGCAGTACTCGATCCATCAAATTCAAACATTGGGTCACTCTCATGACCTTCGTCAGTTGGAAGGGACTTGGTCCATTCCGTTCCTAGTCCGGGTGAAGGTAGCAGATCCATGCTCTCCGAGCTTGCACCTACAAAATCAGATTAAATTGATTTGATTAGTTAAGTGTATTCTTAACAATTTGATTTTTGTAAAACTAATTTTAGAATTTAATTTAGAATTTTAGTTGGTACTTTGAAGTTGAAACCAAAGTTCAAAAGTGGAAGTGAAGTCAAACTTTACGATTTTTATCAACCTGGGGTAAATAATTATAATCAACGTTAGAAAACATGATTCTGGCGCTAAGTGTCATTAAGAATCACGAATAATTTTAGATTGCATTTATAATTGACGGGAAAAAATTGTTTGGTGCCTTTACATATTATTCGCCCCAAAAGTCGTTTGTGTCGTTTAAATATTTTTTCTCAGCGCAAAAAAAATCGTTTGTTGCAATTACATTTTCTGAGCGCTAAAATTCGTTTTCTACATTTACACTTTCTTAGCTCCAAAAATAGTTTGATGCATCTACATTTTCTGAGCGCTAAAAATTCGTTTTCTACATTTACACTTTCTTAGCTCCAAAAATAGTTTGATGCATTTACAATTTCTTAGCGCTAAAAGTCGTTTGCTGCATTTACATTTTCTACGCGCTAAAAAGTCGTTTGGTGCATTCAAATTTTCTCAGCGCTAAAAGTCGTTTGATGCATTTACATGTTCTTAGCGCTAAAAGTCGTTTGCTGTATTTACATTTTCTACGCGCAAAAAGTCATTTGGTGCATTTACAACTATTCGCGTTAACTAAAACTTTATTTCATTTACATTTTCTTGTCAAACGAAATCGTGAAGTGGGCCTATATTTTTAACGCCACAAAATAGTTTGTGGAGTTCGCATTTGACACCCGCTATACTGTACAACAAACCTAGGAGCTAAAACAAAAAGGTAGCCAATTATGGCGCTGGTAAAAATACATGAGTGAAAGCATGCTTCTAACGAGGAAACAATTATTAACGCCAAATGATGAATTTTTAGCGCAGTTTTTAAATATTAGCCAAACTTCTGCTTCCTTTCCACCCAAATCCAAAGGAAAACTCAACCTGACTAAAGACGATCCTGACTGCTGACCATGACAGGCATACATTGTGATATTGACTTTTCATGCTTTCATATTGGAATGCCCGTCCACTGCGTCGGGTGTTGGTAGGGTAGTCTGGCTGATTCCGAGCCGTCAGAGACAAATTAGAGATCCATTAATAAAGCGATAAAGCCCATCTGGGCAAGGAAAGTGGAAAGAACATTGGAAGGCGTTCTGGCATTTATGACTCCTCGTAAGCCCAAATGCCCACCAACAAACATTCCAGACTCCAGACCCCCTTCGCTTGCTTTCCACTCTCTCCGCCGCCACACAAAAGGGAAGTCGGAGCTTGAGAAGGCACAGGCCAGCAGCAGAAGCAGAGGCATTGTTCAATTCTTCCCCAATTACTCGGGACACAACTGGGGCTCGGGCAGAGAAAACAATGGAAGGAGACACTTTTCTCAAATTAGTCCCAAGTGAGCTTCTTCAAAAGGAAAGCAGGAGGCCCCAATGAAAACCAAAACTGAACCTCAGTCTCTTCAAACTCAGACATACACACACAAAAATCTGACAGAATTCAAAAGGACAGGGAAAACATCTCATCTCTTCCATTGTCTTCCTCTAACTTTCATAATATCCAGCACTAAGCCACAGCCACAAGAAGAAGGTAGACGAGCAACCGTCGTACAATGGGGAACATATTCGCGCACTCTACTTTAAATTGCAAAAAAAAAAAATATGAAAGGAAAAATCTCAAACAATACTCGCATGAAGCCATAGTCTCAAAACAAAAGGGTTCTTATTTTCAGTGGCAGTGGAGAGAAACAATGAAATGTCATTCAAGACTCAGACCAGGCTCAATACTCAAAAAGTATCTGAATCATAGCCATCACTCTGGAAGCCCATTCACTTTAGTTCATCCACTCCTTTCTCCAGTCAGCCTGACACTGGAGGCCACAGCCTGGAAGCTTCAACTTTTATTTATCGAAACAAAAACTTTTACATAAAAGTCATGCATATGGCAGCTCGGGATCCAACTTAGCAATTTCATTTCAGGGTTAGAATTTATTTTTAAAATCTAATAAATAATCAAAGCATGGTTGAATTAAGGAACAGTGAGCACGCGGTAACCGCACATGGAGAAAGTTACATGGTAACCACTAACTTGTGCATGGCAAATGGCAATCACCTGTTACTTTAGGTTAAGTTAGGTTTTCCAAAACGCGTTTGGGTGGTTACCACTGGCGGTTACCTTTAGTGGTTACTTCATGCTCACAGTAGTTCCTGAATTACTACCGCGCATTACACATAAAGTGCGCGCGTTGAGCTTCTCCGTCTCGGACGGACAGACAGACACGAGATCGCATAAGCCTGTCCTGTAAGCACGGTCTAATATTGACAAATAAGAATAAAAATTTAATTAATTTTGAAATTCAATTGAAAGTGGTCCACTTTTCGAAACTTTATGAATTTTACTTGAAAAATGAGTAATCATAACCTAAACTACACGCAAGCTAAAACCAGAATTATTGAATTGGTTTTCTTTTTAATTTTCAATTGGAAATCTAGCTGACGGATGGCTCATTTCAAATTCAAAATTTAGTAGTTAATACTTGAATATCGAAAACAGTAAAACGAAAAAAAAAATTTATGTGAAGTATTTTGTTCAAACTGAAACAGAAAATTTTCGACTTGATTCAAGCTTACGAAATCGGAATCCGAAAATCTTGGAACGACGTTCGTATTACTTACAGCAATTCTCAACTGAAAACCCAGCCGGCACTTGTCCCAACATAATTCTAAAGAGAATTTTATTAAATGCATAAGCACATGGAATTTTTCAATAGTAACTTTAAAAACGTGCAACCTTTGAGAAAAGTAATTTAATTTAATCCGAAATTTGGTGTATTCACATCATGAGGCGACTTTTTTTAAATACTAAATTAGATAGAAATAGTGAAACTTGTATTTAGAAAATTTTCATGGATAAATGTCATTAAAATTTATGAAGTCGAATTTAAATTGTTTAATGATATAATTCTTGAAAAAAGCTAACGAATCTAAAAATATGTCACGTTGTCTTTTCGTTAGTACACTTCTCAACTGTAAATCTAGTCGGCAAATATCGTAACATTCCAAATTCTTCCTTGTAGCAAAGAATAACTAAATTCGAGATTTGTATTGAACAAAGATTTTAAGAGACGATAACTGATCCGATTTTGGGATCGGACTGATCCCAAAATGTGATTGAACCAAATGCCCCTTCTTGCGGTAAAAGAAAGGGAAGAAAGGTTGGCTAACTCTTTATGGCAAGTTGGACGTTTTAGTTTGAGTCCCATTTCCATCAGTGAATCTCTTTCTGGAGAAAGGAGAATGAATACAAATTCTGAGCATGGTGCGGTGCCCAGTACAAATTGGCTAAAAGTCCAACTGTGTACCATAGCATAACCATGTTTCTGTTCTGGCCTGGCCTCCTTTCTCAACTTACTTTTACTTCCTTCTCTTTCCCTTAATAACACAACAAAATGGCTTCTGTTTCTCTCTCGGGTCTCTAGCTCTGCTCTGTGTGGTATAATGAAAATGAAGAAAGTGGAAAGGGGGAAAATACTAATTAATTTCTCATTGTTTCCTCTTCTTTTCATCATGAATGAATACATTTTCCTAATTTAAGAGGACCAACTGCACGGCCTCACACGCTTCTCAATTCAAACTTTACTACCTCAACAATTTCTGATATGGCATAGGCAAGGTTCAGCTTGCAGCTTTTTTACATTTTGTCGAATTAGGTCCTAATTTTAAGGCTTCCATGTAAGCTTTATTGTCCTGTGGTTGAATTTGCTAATTAATAGTGTCAGGTACGAATTTCAGCGAACTCTGAGGATGACGCACGGAATTAGTTTAAATGTCATTAACACATATGACCATGGCAACTAATTCGTGTAGAAATTCCTGCCTTAGATAAAATGACTTGAATTAGATACAATGGCATTTAAATTTGTTGATTAACATTTTTTTAGAAATTATTAATAAATAAATATAAATCAAATCAAATGGTTTGAAATAAAGCATTGAAATGAAATGCGTTGAATGGTAAGTGAAGTTCGAACGTAGTTAGAACTCCATTAAATAACTTTACATTGATGAAATGAAAATGCATATAATGACTCAAACTTGAGGATAAATAAAAATTGCATTGAATTCATTGAATTGCAGACGTACGTACAATAAACAGTATAAACTGGTAAATGAGACCAACCTAAAGAGTTACTAACACAACAGTCCTATAATAGCCAACATATT
>JAQFYU010001296.1:0-15466 GCA_034694905.1 Ceratophysella granulata | reverse complement strand
TTATTAATATATATAGTACAAACCAGCACACGCCATAAAATCGACTTCATATCAAGTGCAAGTGATTAGTTTTAAGGATTCAAACGGAAGTGACAGTGAAGATAACGATACGAAGCCAGAATATAAATATTAAAGATTAAGTGATTATTCCACATCAAGTGATTAGAACAATAGTTTAGACATACCCATTGGTTTATGCCCTTGCCTTGGTCATGTCATATGATGGGTCGAAGCACATTGCGTGGTATGTTCACCCAACGACATGCATTTCCGCGTAATATTTTAAGATTACAAATCTAAACCGTAATTTTATTTCACATTTATGAACAAATCCGTGAAGAAAATTCTCGTCTTCAAGAAGAAAATGCAACATCGTCAGAAGGAATTGGAAGATTTGCAAGTTCGTCGAGCAGAGCTCTATGCCAAAGATTGTACTACGGTTTTGAAGCACCAGGCCGCCCAATTGGAGCAAGAGCTTCTGGAAGTTACTCTGCGATGAGCTTCTTCGAGATTCCAGTTCAAGGGAGACACCTGAAGAAGAACGTGAACAATTTTTGAATCAAGTCAAAGTGGATAATTTGGAAATAACGACTTTGGAAAGACAAATGACCGAAACTGCGGAAGAGCTCAGGCGGGCTAACGCTAACGAAGAATTGAAAGCAATTGAACAGGTATGTTGTGATCTGATCTGTGATGCTTCCGCGTTCACTGGGGTCATGTCACATGTCAAAAGACTAAATTATGGTAGCGTAGGTTCTGATTTCAAATTTTCATAATAATCAATAATCAATTCACGAATTCACATAACTTTTGGTTTAAAAAGTACGGCGGCGGCGGCGGCAGCCATGTGAATTTAATTAAAATTCGAAACACTACTCATTTGTCAAATGCGTTTGTCGCTCCATCTGGCGTGCCTTTGAAAATGTCTACTTATGCAGCAGCATGGGAATATGCCGTGTATCAATGGGAAGTATCTTTACGCAAATGAATGTAAAATATGCAACATTCATGTAGAAATTAAAATTATGACAAATATTTGAAGATGATAGTATTCGTAGAATATAATTCTACATTTAATTCAATGCTAAAAGTTGAATATAAGTTGAAAGACTTCTTCTGTTGAATTAATTTTAGATTTTGATCTTGAACCGGCGAGGCCATTATGAATGCAAGAAACGCACGGGGCATATGAGAATAGGCAACGAGCATAGGACATCATCAGGATCAGGATCAGAACTTGCCGTGACCGTGTTCCGTTCTGTGGATAATTGTCGTCTGTTTTTGAAGAAATCATCATCATGGTTGTAAGTTAATTATTATATTTTAATAACTACTACTTTATATTTCAGTTTACATACTTATATGCATTATGTTGTGCGCCCAGGCTGCTCCATGTAAGTGTTAAATTTGACATTTCAGCGGGATGCATTCCGGTCACTTTCTCATGCTATGCAAACAACAGCACGTATCGTTGAACTTGAAAGTCAAACGTATTGCGAAAACATAAAAATGAGGTGTGCACAAACTCGAAACCCTAATTTAGTTCTGTGTCCGACGTCCGACGAACGACGACGGCCTCAAATTAACTAATCATTCTTGCCTTAGGGAAGGCCTCAAGTTCAAAATTAGGGTTTCGAGGTTCTACACTTACTTTCCTGTTTCCACAATAAAGTCAATTCAATGCAAATGTGAAATGTGACATGAGTCAAATACCATGCGAGTTTCAAAGGTTGCATCTTGCAACCTGCTACTACTAGGTATGCCCACAGCCAACACACAGGGGTGAATTGTAGGCAAAGGGTGCCCAAGTGAAAACTGACGTTTCGGAACACATAACCTAACTTAACCTAAACTAAAGTCACATGTGGAAAATGACTTAGAAGTATTCTCTGCACACCCTTTGCCACAATCCACCCAGCAGATTGGGATGTCAATTCCATGTCAAAAAGTACTAGATGATAGATGAATATCAGTCATTCATTTTTGCGCGCTATTGTTTATCGTTGAATTGTAATTGGCAACTTAACGAATAAGTACTTGAGAATTGAGAAGAGAATAATGCAAAAGAAAATTAAGTCACACATGACGCGTTTGCAATTAGATCAGGATAAGAAATTTAAGTGTAAGGTGAGGTGACGGACCATGTCCATGTGCGCTTTCATGACAGTTGCGGTTCACATATTATTAGTACATAGCATTAGTTAAATGTCATAGTGTGTATTCTGTCTGTATGTGCCAAGTTTGTTGCATTGTACATAGTTATCTAATCTATCTTAGAATATTGATGTTGATTGACGATGTGATTTCAGAATCACGTCCGGTATTTTATATTTTACATTCCAATGCTGGTGGTTCGCAAAATTGAGTTTATTTCTGTACAATATCAAATGATGTATGAATTGTCCATTTGCAGGCCGGAACAGCCTCACAGCCCGCGTCCACCAAGGTGGAGAAGAAGGACAAGGGGAAGAACACTATGAGAGAAGTTAGAATCCGCAAATTATGCCTGAATATTTGCGTAGGAGAGTCTGGAGATAGGCTCACACGAGCTGCAAAGGTATGTAACTATGTAGTAAATTGTCTGTTGACGTATTCTGTATTCGAAATTCGAAGGGAAGAACTACATGCGTACAATACAAAGTTGTGATATTGCATATTGTTTGATATCTAATAATGTTTGACTTTGACACAGGTGTTGGAACAGCTGACTGGTCAACAACCCGTGTTCTCAAAGGCTCGTTACACTGTTCGATCATTCGGTATCAGGAGAAACGAAAAGATTGCTGTCCACTGCACAGTCCGAGGAGCTAAAGCAGAAGAAATTCTAGAAAAGGGATTGAAGGTAAGTAGTAGAAGTCGAGCTTATTCCTAACGCAAGCTTTTACAACGCGAGCTCAACTGTTGTATTTAGGATTTAGGATTTACGAGTTTGTCTGTTCAACCGTAATTGAAGCAGTCAATACGTCGTTCTGGGAGGGTTTACATAAGTAAACCTCCATCTTTGAAGTGGTATAACACGCTTATCACGCGGTCTCTCTAGAATTATTGCGGTTGGGTTAACTAATTCTTAAAAATACTAAATTAACGATATATTGTATGCAGTATAGATCGTAGAACTTGCATGCCTATGGTTTTTAAATGATACAATTGTAATTTGACCGTAACAGGTTTAAAAATTATAACGGGTTAATTTCACTTTTCAGTAAAACAGATGCCATCACTATTCATCAGTTATCTTATCATCCCATTTTATGTTTGATATATTTTTATGAATTTATAGGTACGAGAATACGAGTTGAGACGTGAGAACTTCTCCGGTACCGGTAACTTCGGATTCGGTATTCAAGAACACATTGACTTGGGTATCAAATATGACCCTAGTATCGGAATCTACGGACTAGATTTCTACGTTGTGCTCGGACGGCCCGGATTCAATGTTGCCCACCGAAGGAAACGAGTTGGTAAAGTTGGATTCAGCCACAAACTCACGAAGGAAGATGCCATGAAGTGGTTTCAGACGAAAGTAAGTAGTACATACAAATAATTTAAAAAGATTGAATGCACAATCGACATCCAGTCTGGTCTCTCTTCCCATGGACTATGACTGACTTTCAAAATACTTTGAATCTGTGCAAAATTAAAAGTTTACCATTGCAACACGTGCTCACATGTTCGTCCTGAGTGTGTTACTAGTGTAAATGACAGTAATTTTCATTCTAATCATCCTACCCAATGTCTAACCACTACTTCTTCTCTATTTACTTTCAGTACGACGGTATTATTCTTGCCGGTAAGAAGAAGAACGCCTAAAATCAAGTGACACAGCTGGAGAAGAATTGAAAACTAAATACAAGATCCAGAGTTTCAATTACATCAATTTCATTTTTATTCCATTGTCTACTGTGGACTTTATTTGCGCAAGAATAATAAACCAACATCCTATTGTTATACATATTTTGTACTGTACTTGTACTGGTTATGTGGGCTTGTGTTGACTTTGACGCCAAATTGAAGCTGGTTTCATTTGGTGAGCGAGCGTTTGTTTGGTAACTACGCTATTTAGCTTTCTGCTAGCTCCAGCTCCATAATTAATTATATAAGACAGGTTTTATAGTTTGGTACCCATTAATTTCCCATCATCCTATCTCTGCGAATGATAATTGATAATGAAATAATTGCGGTTTCTGCAATTCGCAATTGCAATTTGCAATCAGCCATCACGAAATACGGAGAACAACGGGCATTGCTAAAATAGGGTTGATCACATGTAAGCCAATTGAATTTGGACTATCGATGATCAGCCTGTGTTGTGTGATCTGTGAGGGTGTTGACCCTTGATTGTAAAAACGCTTGACAATTGACAACTTTCATTTGGTAGGCAAATGGACTTGCGACGAGTTGCCCAGATAGATGTCACTGACCAATGACGCGACGCTGCGTACGAACATTATGCATAGCACATACATAGCACTCCTACGTGAATGCTTCTGTATGCTGATTCAAGGTTCGAAGAACTTGCCGTATATTTATATACCATAGTTTACCTTACGGCAAGCCTATCCTCAGGTTGTAGAATTCGGCAAGTGATCGAGTGATTTATACACGTAGTTTGGCCAGGCAACCGCGTATGCTTTAGAATTCCAAGTGTGTTATTTTGTGCCGTGTAATCCAGAGATAGGGATTTTTGTATTCTGCTGAGCCGACGTCAAGTTGAAACAAAATTTCAATTTTTGAGTTCACATTTTGAAATTGGGTTTGACTGAGGCGGAGCAGGTCAAGTTCTGCAAAGCTTCTTGTCACTCATCGACTCATCCCATAGTTACTTGTTTAGTTGTC
Source organism: Ceratophysella granulata (assembly GCA_034694905.1). Classification (NCBI taxonomy): domain Eukaryota; kingdom Metazoa; phylum Arthropoda; class Collembola; order Poduromorpha; family Hypogastruridae; genus Ceratophysella; species Ceratophysella granulata. The sequence continues at coordinate 10,630 of JAQFYU010001296.1, read as the reverse complement.
AGAGCCCAACCTCAAGATGTTTATTACACTCAAAAATCTTCAGCAACAGGCCTTCAAAATCGAAATTGAGCCGAGTGAAACGGTGAGTCATTCTTTTGTATAATTTCAATTCCTATATCCGATATTTGACATTTGAAATTCGAAAGTCGTTCATAAGTCTCGCATTCGCGTCACAAATCGCACTTTCGATTTCGACCTATGACATATGACATGACGCGCTGCATGGCCTTGTCTTATATGTTGTATGTATGTACCATATAAACAAGGGCATGATGCCGTGCGTGCACTACTGGCGACGGCGACTGTGTGCAACACGCCATACGCGGTGGCAGTACGCTATGTTAAGTATGCCATTCACCATTACACATTTTACGTAGCATTGCGTCTATAAATTCTCAGGTGTCAGGCTTTAAATTTAAATACCTATTAAACCAACAACAGCCATTGGCCATGTTTCTGCATTGCAATTTATGAATATGAGCATAGAAGCAAGGCACTAAACGACCGATGCTTCCCTCATTTTCAGGTAAAAGAGTTGAAAGTAAAGATTGAAGCGGAGAAAGGGAAGGAATACCCTGTTCAGGATCAGAAGTTAATTTATGCTGGAAAGATTTTGGTGGATGAGAGTAAATTGTCTGAATATGCGATTGATGAGAGTAAATTCATTGTCGTCATGGTTTCAAAACCGAAACCTGCAGCAGCAGCTGCTCCAGTAGTTGCTCCAACCCCTGTTGTCCCAGCTCCGGTTGTCACCCCACCGGCAGCTGCACCTGCCGCAACACCCGCTGCAGCTCCTCCGGCTGTGGTCTCACAGCCAGCTGCTACTCCAACACCCGACGTTCCGTAAGCTTACAAGCTTCTGTTTTTGTAGAGTTTTAATGATTCTGTGACTTGTCTTGTGCAGATGATGAAACTACTTTCTATTCCAATATAGATCCTCGGCAAGTTCAAGTGGTGAGTCATTGTTACTGACTGGGTCGGACTACGAGCAAACCGTAGAATCCATCATGGCAATGGGCTATGAGCGAGCTCTGGTCGAACGAGCTTTACGTGCATCATTCAATAATCCTGACCGAGCTGTTGAATATCTGCTTACGGGAATTCCTACTGGTGACTTTGCTCAGGTGAGATAGGTCACTGGGTTCCGGATGAGTTCTGGATTTACTAGAATTAGTACGAAAAACATCTTATTCACAAACGAATGTATCCATCAACAGGAAGAAGGTATCGGTGCTGGTACGTTGCCAAATGTGCCTGGAGCTGGGTTTCCTGCGGGAAATGCAGCAGCAGCGGCTGACGCTGAGGACCCTCTGGGATTTCTCCGTTCTCAACCACAATTTGAGCAAATGCGAACTGTCGTCCGAGAAAATCCTCAACTTCTCAATGCTGTCTTAAGCCAAATTGGGCAAACGAATCCAGCTCTACTTCAGATCATCACTGAGAATCAGGTTTGTAGATCACTTTCAGTTCAACTATGCATTAGCTCAGCTTGTGTCCTATGTATCACTCATTCATTGCTATTTACAGGAGGAATTTGTCCGACTTCTAAACGAAGATGAAGGAGCTCCAGATTCCGGTGCTTCCGGTGGTGGCCGGACTGCTGCACCCGCTGCCGGAGCAGGCGGAGGTTATGTCACAACAATTACACCTCAAGACAAGGAAGCTATTGAACGAGTAAGTTCCAATCTTTTTGCAATTTGCATTGTGTCATTCACCGATTCACCTGCTCGTTTTTAAACCGATATGCATTCTATTTCCATTTCAGTTGAAGTCTTTGGGATTCCCGGAACACATGGTCGTTCAGGCCTACTTTGCCTGTGAAAAGAATGAGAACTTGGCTGCAAACTTCCTCCTTCAAAACGATGATGATTGATAGCTGATCCCAAACCAAACTAACAATAAAATCACGAAGAAAAGAAACTCTGAAGCATCAATTTAACAATTAACTTATCTTCATTAAAAAATCTCCAGCACTGAATAAATTGATGATTCAGCGTCGAAGAGCCTTGAATAATTTGAAATTAATTTAACCTTCTACTCAAAAGGCAGTCTAATTTCAAGTTACTAATGATAATGATAAGTATATCTACTATTTAAATCTCTGCTAAAGTATGCAAAGGAAGGAGTGTAGAATTAGCCATTGTCCCCAAAAAAGTCTAAATTCAATGAGAAAAAATAAATACAATACAGATAATTAAATCCAGTCTCTTTGCTTTCTCAGAAGTACAATAGTTTGTATTTGTAGTACTTGACTTAATGTACCTTCCTCTAGGCTTTAGCGGAATTATTTAGTCTTTCCTCAATGAATTTAATAATACATCCGTTCCACGAATAAAAATTAAAACTACGTAAAAATGGCTCAATTTTATTTGAATTTCAGCTCAGTCTGAAGTCCTAGAAATTCAGTTTTTCTAATCCTCCAACTCGGATTCATTAAAAATTGGTATATCATGGTAGACAGTGAAAAATTGTTCTTTCCCTTGTTGGTCAAGACCAGCAGTCACTAGCTCAATAGAGGACAACTCAGAATATTCTTTGTGCTCTGTTTCCACTTCAGTTTTGTCATCCTGGTCAGCGGCAACGAGTATCAGAGAAGGGAATTGTGCAAATTCTGACTCTGCTGAGTCCGGCTCTTCAACTCCGAATATTAGTGGGTCAATCCTTGGTATTTCCAGCGTTCCTTCTTGGACATTTCCTTGACTTTGGGAAGGAGACGGTGCAACCGATTCAGAATCTCGTGAGTAGGACACCTCAGCCTCGAGGACCTCTTGGTTTTCCTCATGGATGGGAGCAGTAACTGGAATCCGATCCTTGTACACATATTTCCGCCGAATCCGGTTCCTGCCTCGTGTCGTTTGAGCCTTTCGAAGAAGCTTCAAACTCCATCCAGTTTGCTGTGTTTCTGGATCCGGATTCGGTTTTTCAGGAACCACATCCGAAATTGCATTCAAATCGTAAAGAAATCGGGATCTTCGTCGAACTAGCTTCTTGACCCGTCGAACGTATGTTGTTACTTTTATCCTGCTAGCAGGGTCACCGATTTTGAATGAATTCGTCTCATTCTCAGAATCAGTAGGGTCATCACTTCCATTACTACTGTCTTCCATGAGCTCTTCAAATGTTGGGTCTTCCGGCGTGACGCGCTTCGTCACGGCTGCAATAAGGTCTTCATTGTTGAGTACATTAGGAACTTCGGGTCGGTTGTTGGACCGTGCATTTAGTCTTGCACGGAGCGTCATGTTATCAATTACTTCTGGATCCGAATCTTCAGCTTCAATATTCTCATCCTCACTGAGTTCTCCTCGTGACAGCGGAAAGATGAAACTTCGAAAGGCATCTCGTATAGTTCCCCTGGTCAACTCGTGGCTTTCCCAAAGCTCCGCATTATACGCTGTGTAGGATACCATGTCACTCGGATTCATGTTCTATGGGCACAAAACAGAAATTAGTTAATTTTGAACTGGGGAACCCGAATTTCCAGTAAATTACGGTGAACTTAAAACTTACCATTACAAACTCCTCGTAAGCCTTCACGTAGGTCTTCGTGTTTCGGAACAATTTCTTGATATATAGATTCTGGATTTTTTCATCAAGGGCGTTCCACCTGGGAATATGCAGGTCAGGGTATCTCCGAGTCACTGGAGCCATTTCGTATTTGTAAAGTTCAAGTGCTGTCCTGCAGGGAAAATAGAGTTTACATTACATTAATGAAGAGTTTGATAAGAACTGCTGCAGCGAGCGTCAACTAAGGCGAAAATGTCCAGAGAATTTTAATTTAAACTTTTCGCAAACTACAATACTGTAAATTAAAAATTGTACCTTGTACCCTGTATCAAAATTATAAATTGCAAACGATCAGGTTTGTATGTGTTAAAATTACGTAATTAACTAAGTGCAATGATTTTCAATTATATGTAATTTGCATATAATTTGTCCATCTTTGAATTGAGAAACCATACACCGTTGGAATTTGTCTTTGACAGGACCATTTATATAAGGAAAATTACGACGTTTCGATATCGAGTTACTTGGGAGGTGGCCTAGGTTCGCCTGGATACAGTCTGGATCTTTTGATCGTGGTAGATTTATTCCAGAAGGAGGGATCCATGCTTTTATAGAAAGCTACAGATTCATTCATGAAGATTGTCTAAATAAAATATTAACTACATTAATGTTTTGTCATGTATATAATCCTTTTCGTGATTCTGTAAATGTACGAATGTATTCAACCTTTTGTAAATTACTTAGTCCAATGAAGGTCTTGAAAATCCTACTAGCGGCTTCAAGTAAACCAAGTCTTTTCAATGTTGTTATCCAGAGCTTTTCTCGAGCTACGTATTTGGCGTAAAAGTAGAAGGTGGAATAGGTTCGGCCAATTTGTTGTCTTGCATCGAAAATCCCCCGGATAATCTCGTTAACATCTTCTAACCAAATCAAGAGAAGAACAAAATTGTTACATAAGAAATTGCTCTATTTGAAAATCTAAAATTAGTAGAAAATTGTGTAGGTACCTTTATACAAACATGCCTTCCAGAATCAAAGAAACTATCGGTGGGATTTTCTATGTAAACGACGAACAACACTCATAATTAAATTATAGAATTTACTAAATATCAGTTTACTATTTTATTTACATTTCAAAAGTCATGAAATTTTGTCAACGTATTGAAAAGGTTATAAAATAAATAGTACAATTTGGTGTGTCTATTGCACTACTACTGTTGAAATAGCCTAGGCCATCCGTAAATTAAGCTGAAATACCCAATGTTCGATTCACAGCTAAAGAATGTCCACAATTATCAGGTTAGAAACAATAGTGTTCAGTAATTATAAAGTTAAGAAAACAGGAAAACTAGCATATTAATCCCTTAACGCTATGGTCAGCGATTTAATTTAACAATCTCTTACTACAAGAAGATCCAAAGTCTTCAGAAGGTCAGCATGGATGTAAGAAGGTACCTACGTATATCTCAACTACTTTATAATTATTCAACCATTTGGGTTCCCATTAGCAAAATATAGACCACTTGTCATGTGAGAAACAAATATTTACATGATGAGCTCTTAAAGATTATTCTGATTTTGGTATTAAATTGAGCGTCAAGCAATTGAACTACTTTCCCTTACTCGTCTTCATAACTCGCTTAGGCCGAAAGTCCCTCAACCTCGGTTGCCTAATGGTGGTCTTTCCGTTCAACGGTGCTTTCGATGAAGCTGCACCTGGAGCTGCTTGAACATTTTGCTCTGAAACTTCCGAGTCAGGATCTCCATTTTCAGTTACTGGAGGAGCATCACTTTCTTCTGTAGTATTCCCCTCGAGATTGCGCTTCTTTTTCTTTTTCTTGGGTGACGTTGGTGGGGGTGGGCCAGCTTGGACCTCTTCATCCTCATTAGGTTCTTCGTTTCGATTCTTCTTCTTTGGGGGTGACATGGGTTCGATTTTCAATTCAGAACTTGGCTCGTTTTCTTCTTCGTTCTTGTTCTTCTTCCTCTTCTTCTTGGGTTGTTCCTTGGGTTCAGGTTCAGCGTCGTCAGTCACCAGTATCTCGACATCTGAAATTAAATGTAATTAATTAGAAAAACGTAGGTTTGTCTTATCATTCAAAATTCAATAAGTTCTGCATACCTTTCATGTCATGTTCATCTTCTTCAATTAAGAATTGCTCTAAGGCCTTGTCCACGGAAGTGAGAGCAGCATGGAACTTTTTGGGAATAGTTTGAAGCACATGTGGTTTAAGAAAATCAGGAATACGCTCAAAATATGCCTCAATATTCTTTCCGTATTCAAGAACAGCTCGACGGAAGTTGAGTTTGTATAATTCCTTGTTGTAACTGTCCAGTTCTTTGTACTGTTCCTCAGCTGCTTTCCTTGACTCTTCGCGTCCAAGCTCACAGAAGTCCGGATCTTGCATCATATTCTGTTGAAAGAGGTCAAGGCTGGTAGTCGGAGGTCGTTCAGGCTTATCATTGTACTTTTCCCAAATTGCAAGTTCCTCCTTTGAAATATATGTACGTAGCCGAAACACTTTAGGCTTAAATCCAGGATTCCTTTCTTTATATGACTCAGTTTCGTTAATATACTCCTCGCATCGTTTGATAGTACGAGCAATCCATTTGGATTTCTTTCGTTCTGAGAGCTTTGTCCATTTTTCTCTGTATTTCTTCTTCAGCTCTGGTAAATCTTCCGGTCCGGGAGGTGGATCGAGTCGATTGAGTTTGGATTGAATAAATTCCTGTGGGTTTAGAAAAACTTTTAAACTTAAAATCTTTAAAGTGTTAGTAGGGAATTGAAACTCTATGACCTATGACTATTTACCATTGAAGGAGTAAGTGGAAGCGGAGGCGCATCTGAGAACATGATGGAAATCGACTCCTTTGTAAGCTTAACAAGAGGGGCATTTCGTTTCACTCTTGTAGACTTTGCTCCTGGAATAGCAACCGTCCCAAGTTTCTTGTGTTTGATGAAGTGTGAAAAGTGAGGATAGTTGGCGTAGAACTCCTTCACTTGTCGATTGTGATCTGCTTTTAATAGATTGCATTTATTTTCCCAGTCAAGTTGTAGTCCTTCGGGCATGGCATTGTATTTTTCTTGACATTCTCGTTGAAACTGAAAATAGAAGGGTTTCGTAGTTGCATTGCCAATTGCTAAACATATTTTTAAGTTACACTTAGAATTACGAAACAGTTCCAAGCTCCCATCTATGACCTTTGCCCTTTGATACTTACCAGAAAGAAATTGTTCGCCTTATTTGGATTCAAATTCCACATTTCTCTACAGAACATCTGACTTCCGTTGTGGGGTGGCTTTTTGGGGAAGCCTGGTGCAGATTCTATTAATTTTGCCCGGAACTTTGCATTGTCTCTCTGTGTAACCAATTTAATTTCTCGAACCACTTCGGACATGATTCTGAATCTTCTGGTGAGGGACCTGAGGTAATCCCATGCTGCCTCACATTCCGCTGCAGTGTAGCCACTAAATGCTACCGCATTCCAATTCAATTTCTTGGCTCTCAGATTGACAGAAATGTTATCAACAATTGGAGTTTCACTCTCCAATTGGTTCAACAACGCATCCAAATCTTCTTCTGACATGGCTGAAACCACATTGAAGCCAATTTCCATATTATTGGGTTCTCCGATAGTAGGTTTAAATTCTTCTTCTGTCTTTTTTTGAAGCGCTTCAGAACTGTGACTGTCTCCAGGTGATTCCACATCATGAAATTCGTCCTGATCCGAATCTTCCAATTCCACCGAACTTCTGCTACGTCGACTCATTTTCAATTCAAAATCTGATAATAAAAATTAATGCACTAACCACTTCAGAATGAAAAATATATACTTAAATAGAAGGAATGGGGAAAAACGGTTTAAAGAAGTCGGAATGGTTTACACATTGTAGATGTATTTCTCACTAAAATATATCACCAAAATGAAAAAAAAACAGACAAAAGTTGTAGAGCTGATCGACGCCGTCATTTTGACGTACAACGTATAGCACCATGCCTTCCAAACAAATAAATGGAACCTTCTCGTAACCAAAAATTTATTTTTCTTCAGTTTTTCTCTTCCCTTTTCTGCTTTTCTTCTTCCTTTCTCTCGCCCTTTCCCTTCCCATTTCCTTCCCCTTTCCTTTCTTCTCCTTCTCCTGTCTCCCCTTGTTCCCTCCTTTTTTCGATTTTTCTCGCGTTTCTTGTAGTAAAACGCGGTTACAATGTTATGGAAGATTTTCCATGCATGTAGCACACTGAAAATCCCGTTTCCGTGACCTCTGAAGAGTCACAAGGCCTTTCTTTCTTAAAGGCTACCGCTTTTGGACACTTTTGACCCTTCAGATGTCGGAGGTTACGGGGATCAGTGTGTTATACGTCTAAATGACGGTCTTGATGAGTTGTATAACTTTTGCATGTATATTATGTGTTTTCGTTTTCTGTTTTCCTTCCAATTTTTGTGAAAATTTGAAATCGAAAGAGCCCCGAGCTCACAAAATATGGTCCTTTTTTATTCCACAACTCCAACCTCGCCCCCTATCACCTATAGATCCGCATAAAAATGGCATTTGGTGTTGTAATTTAATTGGACTTTGGTCTGCGCCATGTGTCACACTCACTATGTCATGCCTTAGCCCAATCTGAATCATATTTATTAACTGTGATGATGAAATTATGAATCAGTATACTTTTACTTAGAGTATTAAATACAAATCAAGCAAAAGTCAACAGTTGCTAACCTTAAATGTGTGGCCAATCGCCTTATTCACCAGTCGGAGGTCAGAGGTCATCAGAATTGTTGTTGACCGTTGCAGTTGTTATAATGTTGCTTTTTCAGGAACAACGAAAGTTTTGATTTTCTGGGTCACTTTTTTCTCAGCTGCTGGCCAATCCGCAGGAAGCGTTGAAATGTTTGAGTTTCCCTCAACTGAAAGTGTGCCAAACAACACGCACCAAAGTTCGCCTGGCTTAGGCTACGCGAAAAGAATCTGATCTGGCATGATTCGTACTTCGTCGTAATCGTAATTCTGAAGTAGTTTTTGTAAATAAAGTTATTATTTAATTTGCATGGAATTTTTAACATTGGACAATTATGAGCAATAGAATGCAATTATGTCTGTGAAGTTTCAGGTCCTGTGTTAGCGCTTGCTAGTGAAGTATGAACATTAAATTCAATGTGCGTTTTTTTAATGAATATTTCGAAACAATAGGAGATCATCATCCGTGGCAATGAAGGAATGGAATGAAGCATATCATGTAATTAAGACATTAGTGCAACTCGAAATCGAAATTCGAAACTCCTTATGCCATAAACTAATTATGCCTGGCGTGTGAAATTCTGAAAACCTAAGTTAGGATTTGCAACAGGGCTTCGAAATAATTGAATCATTCATTGAACTACTAAATGTACCAGATCAGTTATCAGTTCATGATTGCCCAAAAAGTGAAATAATTAATTATGCTCCAGTTCCACTCCACTTAGAATGAGACAGGTACAGGGTGTTTTATAAAAGAGAGGCCACTTTGTTATTTCGTATCCCAAAGAAACGCAACGACAATATAAATTATATGTTAACGCCTTACCATTTACTCAGTATTTTGAATATCGTGATATTCATCTTAATAATATTGCTTCCAAAGCAGTGAATTTCACCTACTTAAATACTTCTATGACTTAATTAATAGTTTCGTCTCTCAGAAGTTGGGAATGTCAGATGTTTCGTGCATGATAGGCTTGTGGCTTTGAAATACTGAATATAATTGCGCGCTGTAACATACAAGCAGTGTTTATTTACTTCAATTTCGTTAATTTTGATCACGTGGGTGGCCTCTCATTTATAAAACACCCTGTACAAAACAGACAATTTGCATTTCGTATTCAAGTAGAAAGTGGCAGATCCAGAATCTACATCTACCAAGAAGAATTAATCATAAAAATTGTCAAAATTAAAGAGATTTTCGGAAATATTTTTTCAGTTTTAAATTAAACGTTGATTTAGAGGGAATCCTCATATATAAAGTACAGTTGCATGTTGCATTGTGTTTTATATTCTACTATGTATATTCTGTATTCCGTGTTCTGTCTGTCGCACTAGACATCTTGCGCATGCACGAACGGTAACACTAACCTTAACGTTACGCCAAACCGCACCGTTACCGTTTGCGTTTGAGAAGGTCGAGTCACGAGAAACAGCTTGCGCAAATCTGATATGACGTTAACACTGTATTACTGGCGGCACATTTTAAGAAATGCCTTTCGACTGTTTGGTCATGAAAAAGGAATTGCAATACAACTACCATAAGTATCAATTTTTACAAGTTTCCTTGTGATGAGCTTACACTGTTTTGACGCTGAAATTAAGGAAAATGCAATATAATACACTCAAATGAACTGGATGTTCTGCTGCACAAAATTATTTGTCATGAATTCATTAAATGAGGCACCTACGCTACTGCGACTGCCCATTGTCAAATACGACGATGACGGCATACTATGGACTTATTAAGTGATGACTGTATGTTATAGTAGCTACATACATAGTTTATTAACTTATATGTTTAATTAATCAAATAATTTAATTACATATTGGATTTGGAGCGTGAACATCTTTATTGATACGCAAATATTCTCTTTCTACTATGTACTATATACTGTACTATTGATGTGATGATATTGACTGTGTTTTTGATTGAACTTTTGACCTGTGTTGTTGATTTGATAATGTTGACTTTGACTGTGTTGTTGACTGTACTGTTGGCTTGATAATGCTGACTGTGTTGTTGACTGTACCGTTGACAAGATGTTGGTTTTGTTGTTAACTATTGTTGTTGACTGTTGTTGACTTATGATTTTGAATGTGATGTTGACTATTGTTGACTATGTTGACTTGGTGATGTTGATTGTGTTGTTGACTGTAGACTGTACTGTTGACTTGATTTTTGATGTTGAATGTAGATTGTACTGTCGACTTGATCTTTGATGTTGAATGCAACTGTTGCCTGTTGTTGACTGTGTTGTTGACTGTACTGTTGACTTGATCATGTTGATTGTGTTGTTCACTGTAATGTTGACTTGATCATGTTGATTGTGTTGTTCACTGTAATGTTGACTTGATGATGTTGATTGGCTTGTTGACTGTACT
>JAQFYU010001295.1:0-15471 GCA_034694905.1 Ceratophysella granulata | reverse complement strand
ACTACTGGACTGCTGCAGTGTAAATCTGATAAAACAGTGTCCATCCTGTACAACAAAACTTCGCCTTGAATTTTAAAAAGTCAAGCCAATTTTGTAGAAATCGTTGGCATTTCATTCCATGCAAATGTCAAGAACCATACCATTGGACTTCAATCAACCCATCGAAACGTCAAAATTCGATATTTGAATAAATATTAACTACACACAATGAACATCGCGAAATCGGGCAAAGGACAAACGTTTTCGGTTCGACCTCGACATACACAAAAACATTCAGATTTGGATGATCATCAATTTCTGAGTAGCGGATTTTGGTTCCGTAAGAATCATTGTCAAATTGTCATTTCTAAATGACCACAATGAATTTCCATAGACATACATGACAAGCGGCTTCCAATATTTTTAGCTTGGTTCGTAGAAGCAAGCTAACAGCAAATCACAGCGTCCAACTGAAGATTAAGTAGCAATCAATATCAATAGTGCATTTGCATTATAAAACCGCGTAATACAAGACTATACTTCGGAAATTGGATACGAAGCGGAAACCAAGGCTGACAGCTGCCTTGCAAATGTCAGAGTGAGATACGCAGTTATTTACGACACGTGGAGATTATCATTTTGCCATTAATTTCCATCCCATTAAGATATAAACTTCAAATAAATAACTTCGTACTTCATCATCATCGGTTTGGTATTTTCTGAAGATGGATTGCCCAATTGACTCATAAGTTCAAATTACTAATTCAATGATTCACAGCTGGATCACGTGCCAATACCAAGCAAAAAGTTCAATCCAATTTACAAACTTATTCGGAGCCCCTTAATTTGATTGGACAGGAAAAAGAAGAAAACCGACTATAAACTTTCCCTATTTTCCAGATCTACAGATCCAGAGTTTTGCTTTTCTTACGTGATATAGAGCAAATTAACAAGGCAGGGGAACAAGGAAACTAATTATATAACTTTCACCAATGGGCCAAAAACTAATATTTAAAGTGACAAAAAATTGTGAACAAAAGTGCAGTAAAACTTAATCCACATACGACTTTTTAAAAGTGAAAGCACTTGGTTTTATGCAATTCAGTTTATTAAATAAAAATCTAGCTTATAAAAGTATTGCTCAAAATGGCTTAATATTTTTAGAATAAGTACTTTCACTCGAATCGCAATCCACTCCCAAAAACAATGCATGGGCGGAAAAGGCATACGCGTGCCAGACTCCAATTGAAGTGGAAAGTCACTCACAAGATGGATTGATACGGGGGAGGAAAAAGTTAACACAACATGCAGGTACTTATGACCAGAAGATACAACAATACAAATATACAATATACAGGGTGAATCGTCGACATCGTATTGTAAATGTTTCATTGAAAATACAACCTATTAATGACGATATACGCCATCGGCCTCTGCCGGGCCTCAATCTGAATTGGTTTAAAACTAAATTGCAAGTCACCAGTTGTCCAATTCACAAAACGAGCACCACTAATTCGATGCTACATAACAGAATCACCATTTGTATCAAATTTGAGCTCAATTGATGAAAAAAATAAAGAAATCACGCTTTATATATTTAATGAGAAACCATGTTGGTTTATTAATGTAATTTATTTAGCTTAATAGTCGCCCGAACCCCGAACCATGAAATCAAGCTCAAACTTTACATATATATTGTCAAGGTATTCAAATCGCATAACGGTGCTCGATTTTGGAATTAGAAAATAGGCAACTGGTGATTTACAATTAATTTCAAACTAAACACAGAGATTGAAGCCGAAGGCCGATGGCGTGGTGGTCGTCCTTGGTCCTTAAGGAGAACTACATTTTTTAAACAGGTTTTTGAAGCAAATTTCGATATATTGGTTTAAACAATTGGCATCACACATTGACATGGAGAAATAACCTTAGCAACAGCGAGATTTTTGTGAAAAATACATTAGACATAGTAGACGTCATCAGTTTTTGTAAATTATCGTTATATGGCTTAAATTAATTCTCCATGCCAACGAGAAGCATTTGGCGCTAAATTCAAAAAATTAAAAGCTCTTTTAATAGGTTTAATTTTCAATAGAACATAATCATTAATCATACGATTCTCAGCTATGGCTCCAGATTTTTTAAAACAGGTAGAAATTTATCGTATCCACCCTGTACAAATTCTAATATGATTACAACAAACCCACGGCAAATGTACAATGTACAGCCGCCAGCCTGCTATTCATCTTCCAGTAACCCTTCTTTCCGTCACAATCAATTTTAAGGTCTGTCAAATACCATTAAATATTTACAGATCACTCAATTGGAACCACAAACCAACAACCACCCAAGCTGCAACCTTCCATCCAATCCACCTAGTCAACATTTGTACGCACTCCAGTAGCCTCTTCCCATGAATATTAAATCTATGTATAAACGGGTCAAAATATAGCCGTTTTCCCAATACAGTAATCATTTATGCCTATTATAGTCATCAAAGGGCAGAAGCCGACACCATCAATACCAAACCACTATAGAATTATCAATTATTTCCAGTTTCTCCCTCTTACCTGAGCAGTATTTGGACGGTCAAAGGAATTATATCGTATTGAGCCCGTGTCAATCGTATGTTGACGAGCCAGGGCAGTATGCGGACTAAATGAGCTCTGCCGAAACCATGGAAGCGAAATTTTTCGACGAGGCTTACTCGTACTTTGACTCTTCTTCTTATCACTCATCCTAACAACTGGGCTGTCACTTCACAGATAGTAAATACTAGGTTAATGCGGCACACGTTAAAGTCAAAGGGAAATCGCCCATTCCCAATCCCAACTGAATTTCAAATTTTTTGGTTCAAATTAAGCTCATCTCCATTTTTTTTGTAGAAGTGACACTCGACAAATGATGCTCACTCAATCTTAATAATATGTGACTCTAAGAGAAAGTCTTGACAACAAATCAAGAGCCACTTTCTCTTTGTACTTTCACTTTTTCCAAGTCAAATCTCAAGAGACGCTTCCTTTTTCACAAAAGTTTGATCTTCACATTTTTCTACTTGTCGCTGAGACAATTATCATAGTCAGAGTCAATATTGAAGAGTCCAGGTCAATTTCAGGTACTCAAATACACTAAGCACCTTTCCCTCCACCAAGCAGATTTAAACTGGCTCTCCAAATCTTGTCTATCCCATTTTTTGGGACAGTAGCCAAAAAACGAAGGATATAAATCAGTAAGAAACCAACACGTCAGCTCAAGTGAAGAATTGATTGAGGAATTTGGGTGGGTTCAGGTAAACGAAGTGTCCAAACAGAAACTAACATTTTCTGTGTACAGAACAGTGAGCCGACTGTTTAGTTCCCCGTCTCTCTCACTCAACTACTGGGACGTAGGTACGAGGAGCGAACCCAAGCCAAAAACCTCGAGAAACTCGAGAAAATACAAACTCTTCTGTCCAACACCATTTCTGCACAGAACCCAAGCCTCGTCTTCTTTCCTGTTTGTTTTTCTCTCTATCGAGGAAATTTTTTTGGAGCCTTCCGTTCTTCCGTTCCTAATCCCAAGTCAAGCCTCCGTCCGGACTTTCACTCAATAGAGTGCGGAATACACAAAGGAAGACCTTCCAGGTAGAAATGAATCAAACACTCAAGTTATTACTTTGAGCCTTTTACCGTTTCCCCGATTATTTTCACTCCAAAAGAGCTCTGAACACTAACTGAAGCAATAAAGTGTCAGGCTGGAGTAATAGCGGACCCGGCGTTTTTGTCACGACAGGGTGAATGATGATTTATGACGAAACCAGCGAGTATAGTCCAGAGACGTCAATTCAACTTCCTACCTATTTCGGTACGCATATGATTAAGGATAGGCTCGTATGTACTAAAAACGTTGGAAATGTGCACTCAAATATGCAACAAAAATGCAAATATGTAATTAAATATGTTAACAGGAATGACAATACATTCAAATATGCAATAAATTGCAAATATGCACTAAAATATGCAAAAGGAATGCCTATATGTTAAAAAATGCCAATGAATGCACTAAAATATGTAAAAGATGAAAATATTTATATATACTAAAACATTCAAAATGAATGTCAAAATATGCGATAAAATATCAAAATTTGATATATGCACGAAGTATGCAAATGCAACAAAAGTACAAAAACTGATTATATATGCGCGAAATTTGCAACAAAACTACCGAAACTGATGATATATGCAGAAAATACGCAAAAATATACCAAAATTACTGATTTATGCACGAAATATGCAAGAAAAATCATGGGACTTATGTTGAATGGATAACTATAACAAGTGCAATAAGAAAATCTCATTAGAAAACGTGAAGATCTGCAAATATGCACAAAAGTCTCAAAATACTATACAAACATATACAATATAGAAATAGATTTTATGCACTAAATCCTCAAAATTTATAACATAAATGTTGTTTTACACACTAAAGCCTCGTAATATGCAAAGACACGGCCCATAAATTTGATCTATGCACTAAAGCGTCGAACTATGCTAAATATGCTGTCTAGAATTTTTTTTAAAAAACTCAAACCTCAAAATATGAAAAACCACGCAGTATGAAATTCAAGTTATGCTCTAAAACCACAAAATATTCAAAACTACTCAATTTAAAATTAAATTTATGCACTAAAATTCAAACCAACAAATGAACTATAGGAATTGGTCACTGGAACCACCACATACTGAGATCATTGAGCTTTTAAGCAAATGCATCAACAGCGAAACCCTGAAAAAAGTTTTTTGCATAAGAATCCCTCCCCTACACAAAAATATCATCCCATGACGGATTTGTAGTCAATGTTCTTCCTTCTTTTTATAGCCACGTAATTACAAGCCTTCTCCGGTTCCACTTGGTCTAGTCTATTACCAAGTAACTAACGGGAAACGGAGACATATTCATAACCAAAAACCAAAAGCTGCTAAGTCATTATTTAATGAGTTCAAGGCATGGAACTCGATCCATGCCTCTCTCAGCTAACTTACTTCCCTTTTATCTTCTATGTACTACTCAAATAGACTGAGATTAGATTTAGTTTATCGGCATCATATATCAACTCAGACATCCAGACCCAGACCAAACCAAACCACCGTGACTCAAATTCGGTCGATTCAAAGACACAAACAAGGCAAAAAAAATGTTAATTTGATCCCGACATGGAAACCCACACTTCTGAGTTTGGGTAACTAAGATGTGATTATTTTCACGGAATGAAGGTTCGTGAACAAATACAAGATAAAGAGTCGAGTAAGACAACGGAAGTTACAAGTCGAGCGAGATAATGTTTCCAAACTTTTGAAGATACGGGGAATGAATAGTGTAACTTTTTTCTGCACTAGTTCTGTTCTGATGGGTTTTTCTGCAGGATGAGCGAGTGAGTTGAAGTGGAAGTAAACCTGAGACTGTGAACTAACCTTAGCTAAGTACAGGGTGGGTCTGAAAATTTGCTCGCCTTTCTGAAACAATTTTTATAATAAAAACCTTAGAGCAAATGAATCTGAAACTTTGTGGTATTGAAAAATCGAAGGCGGAAGTTGCGTATTTGGTTCAAATTTTTAAAACTCGTGTATGATCGGTTTTTCGATTCTGGAAGAATAACAATTAACATTACATTTTCATGGACGAGTTTTCCTTGGAACAATGACAATTTAATAGACATTTATTGCAGATAGTTTGCAAGTTACAATTTTTCTGAATTGTCGCCGTTGCTAAGGCCTATTTGTCTATGTCAACGTAATGTTAAATTCTGTATTCCAGTTTCTTTTAATTCAAACAAACCTCGAATCTGAAAACTTCAAACGATGCATTATATTTTCTAACTCAAGATCATAAGTCTCAAGAATTTTTTTAAAAATTGAACAATTTTTCGCACCTACCCTGTATTTTGCCATCCAGTACAAACCCGTACAAGTAAAACCCAAACCCAGCATCTGAGTTTCTGGATTTCAGCTCTAAAGTTCCAGCAACAGCAACAGCTGCAGGAGCAGAGTCTTGGCCGGGTATGGAATTTCGTGTGAGCATGGATTTTACGAGCAAGAAGAATGAACGTATAGCCTGGAGGAGAGATTTCGTATTTCGTACACTCCGTTATCTCAAGAACATTTTATCCTCAACTACAATTCCCAACTTCAATCTCCACCCTTTTAGCAGTTAAAAAAGAATCGAGTCAAATCTGGGTTTCCGGAGTACAATAAATACATAGTATCCTTCTTCCCATCCGGCTAAACATTGAATTTAGTATATTAATCAGAATCACTTGTCTGTATTACTTTTTTTCAAAATAAAAATAGCAATAGGGAGGGCACGAGAATTTCGGACCGTCAAAAATTATGAAACCTAAACAAAACCGCACAGCTTAATGAACGCTGAATCAAATTCGAACACAATGGAAAGGGGTTTCGATTTTAAATTTTTTTTCAAAACAATTTTCAATTTTTTGATATTAAATTAATTAGGCGTGTTTATAGCCTAATATCTTTTTAAATTGAAAATTGGTGGATGAGTGCGTGCGCGCGTAGGTGTTTTTACATTGCCGCCGTTGTTAGGGGTATTCATCCATGCCAACGTATTGCTAATTTTAAGATTATTTTTTTAACATCCGTCCATACGTTTATACATAATATTTTAGCTTGAGCTGCATTTTTCAAATTTTCGCTCCCACCCTCCATGTATTATATCATCCCATCATTACACTGCATTATTATTATCAGCTTTTATGCCTTCCATATTTGGACTGCTTTGAATATACAATATTATATAATATATAATATAATATAATATATATTATATATATATAATATTACAGAGTCTCATATTTGTTGAACGAACGCTTGTCCAAATTCTGTACTTTGCTCATGAAACCCTGAAAACTGAATTGTAGCTCAAACCTCAGTCTACTCTTGCTTTTCCACAACGCTGGTCGAAAGGTTACGTCTCTCAACGGTGTCATAATATTAGACTGTAGATAGAGCGTTAAAATATTTGCATAAACCAGGCGACGACGGAAGTAGTGTGGGAATTGAGAAGAACCGGCATGCGGACTTCGCTGATCTGAGATTTCAGTTTCAAGTGAAGAACACACAGTGTGCATACTTCAACTCAAGTGTCTAAAATGCTAGAATCCATGGTGAGGATGCATCCATGGACTAAATGCTACATGGAAACTTTGAAGCTGAGAAGGGCGTGAATTCTGCTGCTGCGGCTTGGTTTGTCATTTGTCATTCAATTCGCAATTTCCCGAAGAGGATAATTGTGTAGCGAATTAGAAGGAAATTAGACGAGAGAATATAGTACTGAGTGTTAGACTTCAATTATTCATTGTGCCCGCCGCTGTCGCTCCTCTCCCGGATTTCGGCTTCAGTTAAAATCAATTCAAATGAGTGCTTCTTGTACATTGAGCATCAGCTCTTTACGTGATTTGGTTTCCAATCACACAGGAGAGTGAAATGAGAATACAAATTCAGGTTCAGCTTACAAAACTACAACTTATGTCTTAAATGTCAAAGGTTAAACCAGCTACATGTCTTAAGTTCAAATTAAAGCTTATTTTCATCAATGTATTCCGAATTTAAGAACTTGCTTAAGTATAGTATTAAACCCATACTAATAATTTGAATTTGGCGCCGTACGCCGTACATGGGTCTCATTCTTTGGGCCAAATTAAAGATTTAAGTTTGCTTTGAAACTTTGATTCTAAACTATTTCTGCCTTCCAATGAAACATGAAATTTCACATGAAATTGGTTGACCTTAGGCAGTAGGTCAAACATTCCCTACGTTCCAGCATTCGCCCGTCGTGGTGTCAAATTCAAAATTTTAACGGAAAACAATTGAACTCGCCGAGCCTCATTTCTACCCTGCGCAAAATGCAGCCGATTCTATGTTGTATAAATACGGCAAGTCCAGTTCAAATTGAAGTTACAGGTCCGCTTGTCGTACTGTGCAGGGTATAGAGACGTGCACCCACTTGCTGTAATATGCGGCATGAGCCAATTATTTTACCATTCAATTCTATCCCAGTCCATAAATGATACACAAAGCAAATTAAAAATTAAACCAAAAAAAACCAGAAAAATGCAAGCTCCACGTCACAAAATTAGTTTTGAACCAAAAATACCAAAAAGTTGAAACCCTGGCCCGGTTTGATTTGAACTCAACTACTGTACAAACCCGTACACGCTCCACGTGTACCACCGTGGGTGTGTAAGTGTAACTAAACATGCTTGATTTAACATGAAGTGGACTGTTCCACGTTCAGTCGAATTAAATAAATTCACCCTGACACACACTACACTCCTGGAGCTGTGTGAACTGAGGCGATCTTGTACAAGTATCCACATAGAATGAAGACTGACACCCTCAGGTCCACTGAGAGACAATCAAATCAGTGTAATTAAACCTTTTAAACCCCAGATTGGATTAAACATGATGATTAAATAGTGAGGCATGCCGTACGTGACTATTGACTGAGTCTTCCTCTTCGACCTTTCAATTTAGCGTGATTCGAACGATCAAAGACTTCAGACTCTCCCCATCAGCACATTCTGCATAATAGGGACTAATTAAGAAATTGCTTACATTGATTTAAACAGGGATGGTGCTGAACGTCAACCCAAATTGCAACTCCGTCCAAAGTTTACGTAGTAAAAATAAATTCCAGTCAATCATGTAACCTCAAACATCCTAAACCCTTCAGCTTCATTACTTCACGCTGACTTGGTGAGATTCGTCTCCTCTAAAATGTAGCTGAAACCTGACTAGTGAGAAAAGGATGAAAGGAGTCTGGAAGCACTTGACCAGCTTTTCTCCAGTTAAAGGGAAATGCGAGGAGCTCTCGACTTTCGAGATGAAGCTGACTTGGCACTTGACTCTCATGATTCAGGAGGGTCATACTCAGAGATCCCAGATTTCAAAAGAAGAATCTAAACTTCTCAGATCTCTCAGCTTTTCGTTGAGACCTTACGTACTTCACTTAACTTCGCCGCCCCCTCAAAAAAAAAAAACCCGTCCAGTCGGTGTACGAACTTTCTCTCTTCGTGTAATTGAAATTGAAGTCACATTTATCTTCTCGCTTCTTTTCTTAACCTTGGAAGAATTGGAACTAAGCTTAAGGAATCCTAGCCAAGGTCTTCAGTAGAATCAAACCAAGTCAGTCGGGAGCAAGTTTCAGGAATTGCATGTTCATGAACTCTCATCTCGGGTCCTGCTGCTAATGGAACGCATGGGTTGGAAGATGGAACTTGGAAGGTGGGAGGTTGGCATGGGGAAGCTGAAGGAGACACACACACACGGAAAAACAAAAGGGCAGAAGCTAAGCTTGTCCTTATTTTCCGGTTTTGGAGAGGCTTATACAGAATCCCATTTCATTACTTTAGCACCCACGTTTCATAGGGCCAAGTAGTGGAGCGGTGTCACGACGATTCATCCAATATTTTGATACTAAATAGGCTCATGGCTTCTAGGCACATATACTGCATAAGGTGCTTTGACTGAATATAGATTATGTTTATTTGAATTTAGATGTAGTCTAACTTCTAACTCTACCTAACCTATGAATTTACAGAAATTTCGAATTTCGCCATTTTAAAAAAATCGTTGATGTTTAAATTTTTTCTACATTTAATTTTTCGTTAGTATTTGGTTAATCCATATTTATTTCATGTCTATATTCTCTGTATATATTTTGTCTCAGATGACTTTTATATCTATTATATTTTTATTTTATCTAAACATGTATTTATTTATTGCAGGGCTTTACTATCTGCGACGCTAAAAATGGACTAAGTTGGCGCTAAATTAGGCATATTTTTAGACGTTCTATTTTTTGGTGATAACCTAAATCTAGTCGGCGAAATATATTCAGAATCAAGCGATAAAATTTTCAAAAAATTAAGTTTGTTACGCGGAATAATGGACATTGCCGTTATATCGTTATGTCGTTAATTTTATCCGAATTAAATTAATTAAATTAAATTCCATTAATGTTTCTAATTTTCTGATCCCTGAATTTTCTTTTGCTCCTTCAACATCTACAAAACTCGTGATCTTAAACGGATTGCTTCGATTTTATAATTCAAATGGGTTTCTCGTGTCAAACAACAGCTCTAATAGTGCTGGCACGCTTTTCCCTGTTAACCCTGGTTCATCCAATATCAACAACGACAATAAATTGTCGAGTAACCCGTAGAAACTCCAGAATTTGTCCATAAACTTCATACATGGACCGAAACCCAAAACGTTCATCTTCGCCGTCGTCCTAGTTTCAAGAACACCAGTTTGAACTTTCCTATTGGTAGGTGAACGGAATTACTAATGTCTGTTTAAAGAAACAAGTCTTTCCAACACCCTTTCTTCGTCATCCCCCAGAACTCTGCCTTCTCTTGGGACAGAAAATAGGTTCTGAATGGAAAATCCAACAAACTACTTACGAGCAGAGCCATAAATACAAGAGTAATCCACTATTTCTTAGCTTTACTTTCTCTTCCATTTACAGACGAGAGTCAGTCGTCCTGAACAAGCTGGAAAAAGAAGAAGAAAATCCTTCTTACTGCATTGCATGCTGCCGTAGTAGTAGTAGTGCAGTAGTAGGCCAACATCCCCGCATACCCTTTTCCTGTCATGGGATTTCTTTTTATTACACTCTGATCCTATAGCCTGGCCTGGGCCAAAAATGGAAGGATTTACGAGACGTGACATCGTAATGAATCTCGCTACAGGGAAATGATACCTTAATTTCCGCATGAACCTATCTTGGCCCAGGAAAAACCTTGCAAAATCCTATTCAAGAATTTAATGGGAGACACAATAAAAATAGTGCATCGGCTTTCTACGACGCTTCCCATTTCGTAAACTGGAGTTGGAAGAGATAAATCCGCAATTTCTGTTCTGTCGATATCAGACAATTCAAATCTTAAGTGTCATTCTAAGCTACATTCCGATCTTTTTACACTCAACCGAAATCCAACCTTGTATATTACAGATTGGAGTTCCAACGGAACTGAGTCAACTAAATTACATCAAATCTGGAACAAAATCTTTATTTATGTAAATTCAATATCTATTTCACTCACATATTTATGTTAGTATATTTTTTAATAAATGATGTCGCAATGCAGAATGCATTTCGAATTCAACCTCAGCTCCAGATTTATACATGATACATTATAGCTAGAAAGTCAAAATGCCAGTTTTATGTCACATTAAACATTTCAAACTAAATTTATGGGTAGGGTACTGTGCAGGGTAGAAGCGAAAATGGACCATCATTTTAAAACAAATTCTGCGATTTGATCAGAATTACATTTGAAAACCAATGGGCCAACAGACAACCTACATGCAATTCAGTTTTATTGACAATGCAGATGATACGACAGAAGTCCTCAAATTTTTCAGATAATTGCAATGAAAAACTGTGTCGAGTTAATTTTGTTAAGTTTAAAACTTTTTTAAATTCAACGCGTTGATATCAGAGACTGAATATTCATTTACAAAAAATAACAAAATATTTAAATTCATATAATAGTTTATATTTAATTGCGTAGTCTACGTACATATTGGATTTCTAAAAAATATTAATTTCAATCGATTGACAGTTGTCCAATTATTTACATTATAAATTCAACCAGGTAGAATCATATGCCAATATTGAGGGAAGTGTCTAGACCCAAGGAAAGGTACTCAGTTAAATAGACCTTCCGATCCCGACTATAAGCCCTAATCCAATAAAAAGCTTGTAATACATCATTAATCTGTATTAGCTTTTTCTTCCATCGATTGAGAAAGCCTTGGATTGGGCAGGAGTACAGTATTAGCCTTTGACACAAGCATCATTCGGGTCTTCAGGTCGTCTCTTTAACCTGTTTGTATTTCTCACTTTCTCCTTCCTTGCCCTTTTCCCCACACGCTACTTTCTTTCCTTTCTCAATTTTCTTTGAACCATTTTTTTCCAGGAAAAGAAAAACTTTCCCATTCACCAATCAATAACCACTGTTACATAAAAAGTCAAGTCATCGTCTGTTTTGATGTCAACATCAAGAGGTTTTGAGTCTACTCTAAGTCCCAGTTCATTTGTGACAGTCCAGACCAAGGTCTCAGCCGTGTTCCATTTCCCTGTGATGTTTTCCAAGTAATACGTGAGGATGACGGGGGACTAAGAAAAACATGAATGGGCTTTCAAAATATTGGATTTTCACTAACAAGCATAACATCTTAAAATCATTCGTGGAACAAGACTGGACTAAGTATTTTAAACTAACGATGAGGACATTGTGTCGTTACTCCAAACGATGGAAACCAAGCCAAGTCAGCTCCGAATCGCACAATTATTGATATAACTGAGTTTCATGACGTCTTTCACCTACATTCGGTAAGTCCTTAGTTCTCTAATCGTTTCTAATTCAAGACTGTAACGATAAAATTATTTAAGCTGAGTTCCGAGTTTCAAAGTACATGTAGTAAAATAAATGTTTGGAGGGGACCATTTCGGTAATAATTGCTAGCAATTAGTTGACTATAGTCATTAACAGTATGAGCGACAATCTGGATCAATGTCATGACGACGAAAGGGCGCCATGATGGGCCATGGGTTTTCGGCTTTAAAAAAAAGACTTACTCAGCATTAAATTGGTCCCAAACGCCATCTCTCTCGTTTCAAATATTATTAGACATAAATTATTATAATATTACTGTATACAGTCTTGAAAAAAGAACGAGGTGCTATTTACGCAGGGAGGCCACTCCATGCAAATTCCATTAAACTGAGGCTTCAACATAGTATTTCTTGTTTAATTACATGCTTTTTGTATGGAAGGGCCTCCTTATCCAAAGTAACACGCATTCTTAGAACTGGATCCATAGTATGGCAGCAAACCTTGAGGCCTCAAAATAGCATATTTTTTCATATCACGCTAGTGGCCTCATTACACGACTTAACTTGCAGTGCACTGTTTAGGATTTCTTTATTCAATAATATTCGCATTAATATTTAATTTGAAATAAGTGCCAGGATAGTTCAAATCCACCTGTCCACGAAAGCAATCAATTAAATTACTCGATTAAATTAACCATTCAACCAAAACAATAATGTGAATCATTCAATAAACAAAATCGATTCAAAATGCTGAATTAACAGAATTTTCTGTTCGATTTTCAATATTGACTCCGC
The DNA here is from genome assembly GCA_034694905.1 of Ceratophysella granulata. Classification (NCBI taxonomy): domain Eukaryota; kingdom Metazoa; phylum Arthropoda; class Collembola; order Poduromorpha; family Hypogastruridae; genus Ceratophysella; species Ceratophysella granulata. Next base: position 2,295 of record JAQFYU010001295.1, on the reverse strand, counting down.
CGGATGGAGCGGCCTGTCACGTACCATATTTATTGTGTACTTACAAATTATTTTCCTTGTCTAGAAAAATTGCCAAGACGAACCGAGGCACAGAATGATGAAGAATGAAGGATGATACCATGGCGATATTGGAATAATAATTACATCTTCAAAAGCGTCTGCAGCCTTCCATTGGATCCCAATTTAAAATCAATTGAATCTTTCATAATACTCGAGACCAATTTCTGTCTTCCCTGTCACTTGTCAGACAAAGAGTTTACAAACCAATCCCATTCCCCGTTTTCTTTGAAAAGGGCAAAGAAAAATAAAGTTGGCAGTTAGTTCTTTTAAGAAGAGTGAAAGTCTGGTGCAGAAAGGACGTTCCGTCGCATTTTCTCACGGGTACCCAACTGAGCCCGTGGGAAAACTACAGATAGAATGAAAGGCACCTACTTCAAATGTGCGGATGAAGATAATCGATATTCCTTCCATTTTTTTATGGAAAACTGACTTTGGACTTTCTAAAAGGACCAGTTTAGTTAAGACCAGATAAGGGACGAAGAGAGAAAGCAAATTAAACAAAAGATGAGATCAAGTGGAATCACGTTCCAGCTAAGCTGGAGAACCATTACAAAACTTTGTATTCAAAGAGATCATCGTGAATGAATATGCAAAAGCGCCTTCGGAGAACCACATACATGCAAAATGCACCTTGCTTGAAAATTGCAACAATTAAAACATTTGAAAATTTTAACTAAATTAAAGGTAGTGCTTTTGTGTCCTATGGCAAATGAAAAATGGAAAACCGCGAATGAATCAGATTCAGAAACTAGAAACCGAATTTTAAAACGCCGATTTACAATTTTTAAAAAATAGTTGTTTCCTGTAAAAAAAATTTTTGGCTTTAGGCGAATATTTTAAATATTTTATTATTTTAAATATTTTTAATGTTTTAAATTTTGATGTCGCGGTCTTTAGTGTTCGTGGTGTTTAGCATTCGCGACTATGAATATTGGCGGCTTTCAAAATTCGTAGTTTATAATAGCCGCGGTTTTTAACACTCGCGTTTTCAGTGCCCGCGCCGCGGTTTTTAATGTGGCGGTTGAATTTAGCCGCATTTAGTTCAGTTTCTGTTACAGTCGCAGTTTATAGTGTGGCATTATTGTAGGCTACGACTCTTTATGTACTTACCAGACCAAACAGGATGATGTTAAAAATGCAAGAATTCTGTGATTACCTGTAGTCTCAATTTAACGCATTCAATTCAATGCATTTCGTTTCCATTTCAATGTCTTGAAAATGTGGCAAGTGCGTTTCATCAATACTTCCATTTTCCGACTATCTGTGCATTATTCCTGTCATACAATTAAAAACTCTGTACCAAGCTAAAAAAAGTCAATGTACTTTGTAAATAAATTCTGGCTGCAAGCAGTCAATGCAAAAAAAATGAAGATATAAACAGGCCTAAGATGTGGCGGTTACAAATCAAGTTAAGAACGTGCTGAATGTGTTTCTCGTTTCTACACAACGTCGTAGTAAATTCTAGCGATCAAATCTTTACTCGAGCAAAATAAATAATCCTCTCAACCACCTTCAATCAATGCCAAGCCTGTCGACCAACCTAAGCAACTTTTCCCAGACATAACGGCAACTTCACTAATTCCAAAGGCTCAAGCTCATCATCCTTTCTTTCACTCCAGGCCATGTGTTCCGACAGTAATTCCAGGAAACTAGCACGTTCATTTTCAAGACAAGCAGTTAATTTGAGAATGGGAAGTAGACCAACAGACTCCTTTCACTTCCTTTCACCATCCCATAATTTCTTCCCTCCAGCCCTCACTTCATTACCTAACACAACTCGACACATTTCCCTTCCAGCGTTTCAATGTACGGGCCCGATCCGCCGTCAAAGCAAGGCAAATCAAATCAGACAATACACGCTACAAAAAATATACCAAACAGGTCATTCATAAAGGATATCAAATCAATCTTAATACACGTACGAGGGAGCTGTGAGGCGGAGACAAGGCTATAACTCGGACGAGATCATAGATCATTCCAGATCCAAAAGCTCAGATTTAGAAACTATATATAGTATTATGATTAATAGCAACCGGCTAGCTGAACACGAAACCGAAGGGAAGGCATTTGTAACCTAGACAATCCAGCCCTAGTTTCAGAATCCCCTTCCCTGAAACAATATTTTATGAAAAGTCTCGCTGTTAAAAGCATCTGCTACTTTCGTCTATGTATTAGCAGAAGATTACGTTCCTGATTCTAGACTGGACAGAAAAAATGTAACGCATTACGGAAATA
>JAQFYU010001294.1:0-15479 GCA_034694905.1 Ceratophysella granulata | reverse complement strand
TGCGCATCTTGATCTACGAGTTAGCAGTAATTGAGGTGGTTCACCCCTGTAAGCTTCAACTGCTCGTTTTGAAATTTTGCATTCAAATCAAACGGCAAAAATCCATTATTTAATTCTGAGTTAGGTTTGGCTAGTCTTTGCCTGAATGGCTGAATTATGCAAGAGTAATGGCTTGTTATCCGTTAACTACAAATATTAAGTTTTCACAGCTGAGAAACCTCTTACATTCGCCTACTGCGCTTCCAAATCTGTATTTGCTTTCTTTATTATGCATACTACAGTATTTGATAGACGTAATTCTAAAATACACGTTTATATAATATCCTCAGACCTTAGCTTAGTCTGGGAAAATATAATTATAGAAGCAAATCTACGTGCATCTGTCAATTTTTAATATATATTTAACGAGACAGTAGCCCATGGATTTCAAAAGAGTCTAATTTTTACGAATAGTCCAGTTGAGATAGAGCTACATCATGTAAACCATTCATTCAGAGCTTATGCACGGAACGGTGATCGTGATATTAGTGAAGATGGGTGAAAGTGAGGAGAAGGTACTCGTACTCGTAACCATAACACTTTCACTCGTATTGCTCGTGTCTGTCCTGAAAATGTGTTGCTTTCTCGACACTTCGAAAGATGAAAGGAATTCTGATCATAATGCGTATAAGGTTCATAAACAGAGGAAGGTGTGAAAGCGAGCATAATCGAATTCTCCTTTCTCTCTTGTTTAATTATCCATTAAAATTGGCTTTTAGCTTTTCCCTTTCTAGAACCAAAGTAATCTAGCTGGAGTGAGTTCGTTAATATACCGCTTAGTAGTGCATACGTACAGTCCTGCCAATACCCCGTTAACCTTTTTACGACCTATACATAAGAGGTTGTTAACTGATACTTCCACTTCAGGTATTGCTAGTGCTTTTACATTTTGCTCAGATTAGTGTATCCGACAACTTTAGATCCTTTGATCGGGTCCAGAACCGACCAAGAGTGGTCCTTGACACGTCATTTTATTTAAATCCATAAAATATATACTGCAACATCTAAACCTCCACATACAAATCTCAACCCTGAAAACAGCAACAATAGTAATTCAGCAATCTAAAAATTATGAAATTACGAAAATTAAAAAAACTCAAAATAAGCTAAATAATATTAACATATTTATCATGTATGGAATTAAACTATATCTAGCTGCGATGTGTTAAAGCTAAACTTAGGTTGCTAAATTCTGCCATGTAGCTGATATTTTTTCAGTTTAATTTCCATGTCAATAAATTCTAGCTTTTGATTTCTTTATTCTACGGATTTTAAGTTGCAGCTTTTATGCTACGGCTTGCATGTTGCAGTTTGCATTGTTGCGGTTTTTAGTAGCATCCCATTTTAAAGCTTACTTTGCTACCATATGATTTAAATTATCGGCAGTGGTTGAACTTGGTTGACGTTTTATCGCTGATTCTCCCTTTCAAGTCCAGACTAAAGAGCGCTTTAATTCTCACAGTTTGGTCAACACATGTCGGCTTTTATTTTAAAAGTTGTGTCGATTACCGTCTACCGTCTTATGTAGATCTGTTATTGGCGAGCCCGAGGAACTAGTTTAAAATTTTCGTATGCCCTTACACACGCAAACCGTTCATTAACAAATCGCAATAGCTTAAACTGTTCAGTCAGTATCCAAAGACATTTGATAAATATTAGCTCACTTTGCAAGAAATCCGAAATATCTTGAAGCTGTGGGATATTATCTGCTCTGTAGCCAACTTCTTCCTGAAGTAGTTTGAATGCATCAATGTACTGCTTGCAAGCATGCGTTGGTAGAAGAGACACGAGTTGATTGAAAACATGGCCCCATGTCTTGATCTCATCTGCAGTATACTGAACTCTCGGGATGGTTTCTCCACTGGAAGATTAGTACAATTGAATTTGAACATTGATCCTTCAGCTGGAACAGTTTCACATAATTAAACATATGATACACAATAAAAAGACATACTATTTGTATGTAAAAGCAATGTCTGCAATCATTTTTCTGCGAGACCGATAAACCTTATCCGCAAATCCAGGATGATCCATGTCCAAGTCCGGTTCAAATTTGGTCATCAGATGATTGCACAAATCCAACTCAGAAATATGTTTTGGATACCAAGGAGCTGAAAGTATCCAACGAAACGAGTGTGAGGCACAGTTGACATTTTGTGCTTTGAAAAGGTGAGTTTCACAGGAACTAACAATCATACATTTACCTTCGCATGCTTTACCTTTGATTGATCCATGCGTTGAAATGACGCTCGTGGTCACGATGGACTTACTTTGTCTCATCACCTTGATCAAACTCACCAAATTGGACCGAGTCACGTGTAACTTGACCAACACGTCAAACTGACAGTCCACTTTACGAGAAACACGACTCTCCACATGCATAACGACTGCCTTGCAATTCTGAAAAAATTGTAGATCGCAATACTTAACTCTATTAATTGAGCTGCAATGTAAATTTAAAAATGACAGTTGCAATGGTAGGAATTCGCATCAATACAAAAGTCTCACGTCAATAGTTTTCAAAATCCTGGCAAATGAAGTCATGCTCTCTCGCAAGGTAATAACAATTGTTGTTTCTTCTGGTTTGTCTTCTTCTTCCTTCGGAGCGATTTTAAGTGCTTCCATGCTTCCGCCAAGAGACGTTCCTGACGTTGCTGCAGTTGTGGGAAGCATGTTGTCGTCCACAAAAAGCAAGTCATCTTCAGACAGTTCAGAATCATGGGAGAGCTGACGAATCTCTTCAAGCCAGGTTCGTTTGACTTCTTTGTTCACCTGAGTTTCAAAACGGGCATCTCCCACCAGTGAACGACGTCTTGACGGATAGCCATTCTACATATAAAATTGAAGAAGGTTTCAACAATTTTACTTCTGCGACTGTAAATGTGTAAGAAGAGTATGCATTGGTAGCTTTATACACGGTTCTTTAAACCGATTGGCTGACTTTTGTAACGCAAGGTATTATAATATTGAAATACACGACTACGGATCCTGTCTAATTTGTGTCCAATATTTGTTTCATGTCTAATTATGCGTATTTCGGTTTTAGTTTGTCTAATATGTGTCAAATGTGGCTATTTGCGAAGAAAGCAACAACAGCTAAAAAAACTAGCTAAAGCCAAAACAGCTAAACAAAAAATGTTAAAATAGAAACGCTACGCGGTAATAACAGCTAAACTAATAATTGCTAAAATGAAAACAGCTTAGCAGCAAAATATCTGCGCAATAATAACAGCTGATACTACTGTGTGTGTTTTTAACTACTTTATGCACATCTCGTCAGTTTATAAACATCGGCAACAATGCCCACCTGTATTCCAGAAACATGACAGCAGCAATGCTGAATTTGCATTGAATGTTCGTCAATTGGTTGCTCTTGCATCTGTCCCTTCACAATCTGTTGTCAAGTCATTTGGGGTACTTTTGTTAGCACTCCTTTCTACGAAGCAAGTGACAGATTTCTGTAGCCGTTCATCCCCTATCTATTTAGTGTCTGATTTGTGTCAAATTGTGTCTAATTTCTGTCTAATTTGTGTCTAATTGTGTATATTTTGGTCTTATTTGTCATTCTTAAACATGGATTAGTACTGAATTTGAATGCTAAGATTGATTGTCATAAATTCAAGTAGCATTCAGAGGTTCCAATAATACTAAATATTTGCAGGAAAATGTCAAATAACAGATGAAGGTCTTTTTCATTATTAACACCATGATGGCACTAGTATTAAGCTCTTAGGTGGAATTTGTTGCTTTGATTAAAATATTTAAGTAAATGAATTTGGTTGCAATATATTTGAAGAGAAAGTGTGTAAAAGTTGCCTTGTAGCGAGTTACTGAATAAATTCAAGCTTCCAGAGAGTTCCATTCAATACTGATTTATTAAGCATTATAGGCGAAGAAATATATACCAGTAAGGAAGGATCCAGATATACATTAAGAGTAGAACAAGAACAAAGACATGTCAAAGGAATCCTGGAAATTGCAATATGTAGTGAATGGATTAAAGAATTGCACAGCTCAAACTCATTCCTCGTGAGTTTGAATAAACATAGGCATAACATTAGAGTTCCTCTGCACATTCTAGTCATAACATATAATCTGGATGCCTTAACTACTACAACGTCAAAATTGTGAAACTAACTTCCTACATTTTATTTTGTATTACTAACTAATAATCTATGGTGAGTTCCAGTCACAGTACTTGGCTCACAGAATTCCAAATCCTATTTCAACATTTCTGAACGAGAGCTCCTTGCATATTAAATTACATTATGTCGAGCTCAACTTAAAATCAGATAAAATCTGAAAGAACTAGAACTTAAACAGAAGCAATTTCATCTTGTCAAATATTTCAAAATTCAAATTGACGACTCAGACTGAGAGTCGATAAAAGCTCAAATTCAATATGTTGTTTACCCCGCCTTGGATGCCTTTATTTCATTTTCAAACCTTTCACTGAAAATTGAATTTAAGAAATCAAATCATTGTTTCAATTTAAGCCTATTAGACCAGGTAATCGTGTATGAATATGGAAATAAAGGGAATTTCGTTCTCAAGACATGAAACTATAAGGTTGGAGCTTACTCTAATACTGAAATCCGTCTTTCCCTTTTTCCAGTTCAACACTTAAGTTTACTACTGAGCTTTCTCTCAAATTCTCTGATCTCTGTTGAAATTCGGCTGGAGGATTTTTGAGTCCATTCTTCATTCTTTCCTTTTAAGATCAAAATGGACCAATATTGAATTAATTTTCCATTCCTTGAATGAAATTGCTTCCGTCGATCGATCAGGCCCTCTTCAGCCCTGCATTATGAGAACAGAAGGAGGCAAAGGGCTCGGCCTGTCGGAAATGACGGTAGAACGGCGGAGGAAAAAGAAGAACATGGGGAATTGAGGAAGGAAGTAACTTTACCATTTCCTCCACCCTACGGCCACTCTAATATTAGCTACCGCCTTCAATAATACACAAGGTCGAGGTTTAGCGAAAACCTCGTTCTGCTCTGGGATCCTAAAACTCAACGAAATGTTGTACAAAATCTAACACCATAATGGAATTAAAATTCAGCTTGTTCACAAAAATTCAATTCACCATGCCAAACCAGGAGTATTTAACAAAAACGCCAACTTTATAATATACTCGATCCTTCGACATTAGCGTTGGATAGCTCACATATTCCAGAACAGGTGAACGCCAAGCCAAATTAAATTATTTTTCCCCCATGAAAATATCAAATTCCTAAATTTCAAACCTTGATAATACGATATAAGTCAGTTTCCTAAAACTCTCTTTATTTCTTTATTCCGACTTGACTGAAGGATAGGTTTTAGATTAGGATCCAATCCAATTTCAGAACTTAAGCTAACCGGATTTAAGTCAAGAATAGATTTCTCTAGTTAATATTCTTCGTAAATCCTTCAATTTTTTTCTCAAACGATGATGGCTCACGATTCACCATGGAAGCATTACTTTTTTATACCGATTTTGAGTATTAAATCTTGGAAATATTGGCATGAAGTAGGTATTCGTATAAGAATATGTGTTTACATGAGCATCACAAGTTAATCCGGAATTCTGGGATCAAATACTCATGGTAGCCCTTTATTTCTGGGTGCTGATTGACCATAAAATGTTGTCTAACCCACACTTTTGTTAAAGAGATGTTTAATATTAGTAACTGTATAATTTATTTAAAAAATAGCTTTATATTTTCCTGAAAATATCATCATAAATTGTCACAATCAAATATTTTAAAATGTATCATTTAATGGCATCTTTAACCTTGTTTTCCATTCAGAACTGTCAGTACATTGAAATATCTAAAACATTTGGTTGCATTGAAAGGGTTACTTAATTCAAATCAATTAATTAGGGGAGACGTCCTGTCCTGGTGTACGAGTTTCTATCTCGTGCTCCAGACAGGTTTGGATCTCATAGGTACGATCCCTCCTGAAAGTAAAAAGTAATTGAATAATTTAAAAAATGGAGACATGCTAATCTTTAATTGGCATGTCATTTCAGTTATTCAGTCATAACCATGAACATTTCAAATATAGGTGATAACATGGCCTGGCGTAACCCAGGAAGGCTAAGTCTGGACGAGAGTCTGGAGGAATGCCACCGGCATATCCCTGATTTGTTCTAGACGATGAAATAAAGTTAAGGCCAAAGTGTAATTCTGAACCCCCATATGTTTAACATGTAACTACGACGTCGTAGTTTGGCCCGATTAGTTTCAAAACAATAGCACCCAGAATGCTGACTGATACCATTTTGGAAAGGCTGAACTGTGGCAAATCGAATTAGACGTTTAAAATTTTGCTATGATTTGTATATTACTTAAAATAATTAATATGGAAACTTTTCCACTTCTTTACTCATTTTAGTGATCGATTCTTTTCTTCATAAATCATGTGGCTTACAATAAATTTTGGATTCATTGGTCACTGATTGTTCGTTAGTGTATTGGCTTTCCAAATTTGTATCAACTGTCAATTTGCGTTTAACCATTTTCACAGGAAACTGACCAAAATAAGACAAAGTTGGATTAATGTGGAAGATTTTTTATTTCAATTAGTTTAGGGTAATAATTAGGGTAATAATAATATAATTATAATTGAACTAATTTGTTTGTAAATTTGACTTTTGTGGAAGCCTGAATAAAGGATTGTTATAATATATGCTTAGGGGATACACAAAGCTTAGCAAAATTTTAAACGTCTAATTCGATTCTCCACAGTTCAGACTTTCCAAAATGGTATCAGTCAGCATTCTGGGTGCTACTGCTTGGAAATTAATCTGGCCAAACTACGACGTCGTAGATACATGAACATATGGGGGGGGGGTGGGGGGCTTCAGAATTACTGTCTTCTCTTAACGATAACGATGATAACGAATGTCCCGCACATCTTTCAGCTCTGATGGTCGGTTTTTCCCATCTTGATCTTGGTCAAGCGCTGGTTTTCCCTTCTGTCCTAGAGTTCCTTTCTCTAGTTCCAAATGGAAGAGACGATGTGATACATAAAGGAGACTTATGGTCTCAGGTGATACCTAAATCCCACTTGTGGGTTGTATCATTTCTCTATTTAATATTTTTTAAATTCAAACATGTTTCACGATATGAGCCCATGTATCTTGGTCCTAAGGTGTTCAAAAATGCGATATATACCAATATAAAAATGATAGAAAGCGTGCCACATCGTAGTATTGCAATTTAGTACCGCTGCATTGCAGTAACAACTAAAATTTTGATTTGGTTCCGCAGCACTATTGACATGACATACGGAGATTCTCGTTCCTAATTCCTAATATTGCAGTCACGGCGTGTAGAAGTCACGAAATTTCGTTTTCATAAAGTGTTAAAGGCGTTAAGTGAGTGTAAGTGAGCTGTAGCGAACCACACATAAAACTATAACGAGCCTCAGATCTTTGAGCAGTAATGGCTTCATTTCCGTCATTCTCCGCATATTCGACAACCTTTAAAATGGAAGAGGTTCTCTTGTTCCTCAGAAAAGAAAAGCGGGAGCTGAGACATAATCCGGTCCATCAAGTCGAGTGAAAATCCGGACATATTACACGCCCGCCACTCTGGAGATGGAGAGAAAACGTGAGCTGACCCCAATGTGACAAACTCATGATGTATTGAGAATGGAGACAGCCCTGGTCTTGTACCTTAATGTAATTTCCGAGTAAGTTGACATAGTGTGCTGAATATTAAACGTCAGTCCGGACCCACACTTGGCCAGACTTTCAAGAATGTAATCCGAAAAGAAATCCTTCATTTCGGCCACACAGTAAGGAATACAAGCAACGCAGATGCCTCTCATTGTAACCTCTCAGTGAAAGCTGAGGCGAAGAGACCATACTACCTACTCAAGCGGTGATTGGTCATTTCTCACAGCAACTTGCGTAGGTGTTCATGTTTTTGGTTTTATGAAAATTTGGTATTTTTTGCAGATTTCAAGCTTCAAGCGCTTCATTTCATTTACGGATGCGGGAAAAGTTTTTAAAAGCATTGTGAATACACTATTGCTCAAGAATTCCACTATATTCTTACCAGACACAGATGCTACACCTAATATGGCGCGTATGTATGTAGATTTATCAAATATGATTTGGACGAAATTCATGAAGACAGTGACAGACTAGGTACCTATACAAACGATATTGTTTTCTATCATGTTGCTGTGTGATTGTGGAGAACATGCGCATATAAGCCAAACTCCTTACAATCTTTAAACGATGTTTAGAAAATACATTATATTCGCTTTATTCTAATTCATTGAACGTCCATTCTACCAGCAACCGAATCGAATCATCTGCAAAGTATACATAACAGCACTATTTTCGGCTGGTTCTAAGTTCACTTGTGTTCTCTGTCCAGTTTTAAACATTTAATCCGCCAGATGGCCCAACATGACTGACATTATGGCGGGCGCGTTGCATTTTGAGCTTAGAATTCCCAATTCCAACATTATAAATTTTGAATTTATGTGCTAAGCTAAACAGATATTTCAAATGTGATTATGGTAGGACATTAATTATTTCCGTTCTCGGTTTGCGCTTGTGCTCACGTTAAATATGGTGTAGCATATGTTAAGTATGGTCTTTTCAATGCTTAATTTCAAATTAATTGTAAATCACCATTTTTTAATACCAAGCCGTAACAACGCTATGCGACGTGATTCATTTTTTCAATATTTATGCAAAGTCTGAGCTTGATTCAGTGGTTCAACAGGCTATTAATATGAAGAAACAACATTGAAAAACCAAAATGGCTTCTCATTAATTACATACAGCTTGTTTCCTTAGTTTTCATCCATTGCGCCGAAATTTGATAAATATGGCGACTCTGTTGAGAATCATCCCTCTATAGTGTAATTTTTTTGAACCAGGCAACTCGGGACTTTAATTTTAAACCAAACACTCAGAATGAGGCTGTAAGCCAATCGTATACATATTACAGTGTCGTTCTCAAGTCGACAAAAAATCACAGCTCGTGATTCGTGACTCAACCCTAGTCCGGCCAGGATTTGAAGGGGGGCGAGAGGCGACGGAGTAAGAAATAATACAGCTCGCCACGAACCTTACATCAACGGAACGTTTGTATTTTCTCCATCTAAAGTCGGATGACGGAGAAAGTTCACTTGTTGCCTGGGGCAGAGCTCGACCGAGCACTTGAATGGGGTGTGCCGGTACTAATACAAAGCTCAGTGCTAACTCCCTGTATGATCTCAAAGGCCGGATTTTAAAGGAGATGGAAACAATCTCGTGTTTACCGAGAAGAAGGAGAGCGAGCGGAAGGACGAAGTGTGTGGGCGGTGAGCTCACTTAGGCACTTAACTTTCCAATTTCTACTTGCCCGACTTATTTGGAAAGAGGAGTAAGAGGAAATTAACTCGATCCGGACCCTCAAGAAACAATCTAACGTTTCCGTTTACAAATAGTTTCTCCAACACAAAGGCACCTTTTCCAGCTCAACATCTTCAGAGATGAAATAAGAAAATTCGGATACACAGGTGGTACAGACATCTCAGCTCACTACTTCAAAGAGAGTAAAATGAATGGCTTTTGGGTGGGAAACTATTTCCAATTCTGTAAACTTTGAGACGCGATTGGGTTCAATTTATAACTCTTTGATGCCGTGTGCAATGTCCAAGAAAAGTGATTTGAAATAGACATGCAGGATCACCATCACCAATTGTTTCCAGGAAATTGATATTCCGTTTTCTAAGCAGAGGTGTAAAAGCCTGACATTTTACCATATTCAGTACTTTCCAAATATTTCAAATGGTTCCAAGGAAAACCCGTCAAACCGAAATTCGTAACAGGAAAATCCGAAAACTCAAAAACTGCGACACACAAAAAATCTCGACTCCAAGCTAAATTGACAAGGGAATCCATTGTCTACTCACCTTGATAACTTTCCCATTCACTCGTTATCATTATCACAACACAATCTCTCATACATATAATTTCCAGAACCAGGCTAACCACTTTAAAACGGTTATCTTCGCAGGGGCGAATAACCCGTGAATGAATAGTACAAATAATAATATTGATATAACCAAAGTGAGATTGGGAAACAAATATTGTGGTATTCTCTGCTACGATGAGAATTATGAGTGTTTAGTCTCAATTTTTTGAATCCGTTCACCCTAATGTTAAATGACATATGTACTTCAACTCTGAACACAATAATTTCAATCAATAAAATGCTGCTTGGTTTTTACTAGACTATTTCAGCATTCCTGAATGTGTTTTCTATTGTTTCGAGTTTTTTTAAAATTTCCTGATTTATATTAATTCAATATATTTTATAGTAACGCCTCTATATTTGTAGTTTTTCTGTTATACGTGTCACAGCTTGGAGTAGTTTTTAAATTGAATGCAGTATATACATGTTACTACTAACTCCCTGACTACCAGCAAATGAATAATATGACAAAATCCACTGCAAATACTCCGCCAATTTGGGTTTAAAAAATGATTTAGTCTCATTGAATATGGATCGGATACGAAAGCCTAGTTCAAATCGATGTTTGCTCGATTTGATGGAATTTTATTGTGATTTAGCTGAAGGACAATAACGGAGCCTGAACCCCGTGATCGAAACCTCAAAAAACACTAAATAAATCTTTAAGCTTTACGGATAAAAACAATGTAGATTAAGCTACTAAGTGAACACGGAAATCCGTAACAGTCTTACCTCAATGCTGTAAGACTTTTTGATAGCAAATCTCTCCCGATTCTGATGAGTTGATGCCAACATTTCGTCCTTTCTGCCTGAACTGCCAGGATCAGCACCAGTTTCAGACACTGACCCAGACTTAGTCCTCGTTGACGTTTTGAGGAATTCTACGGTTTGTTGAAAGTAAGGCCTAGGGTTGTAGCAGTAGTTGATGAGACCGAATTTGAACTCCAGCTTTTTATAGTTATCTGCAACACAAATGGCACATTATCATTATTTGGCAAGGACACACTAAAATAGTAATGACAAATTCGTCTATAGATCATTGAAACACTGATTAATAATAGTATTTAAAAAAAAATTCTACTCTTATCAGTTTATATATTTCAACAAATACAGACGAGGGAAATTGGTCAAACACTTCCTGTTTGGGTGCTACGAAACTTTTTAATCAGTTCAACAAACTAATCTCTTGAATACATGCCAAGCTTAAACTTGCAGCACGTTATTTTTTCGCCTAATTCCCAAGCGCAGTACTACATTTAGCGTCTACTACCTGGACAATAGAGAAGAAAGAAGAAGGGAAGAAGGAGCTGGACCAAAGCGGAGAAATCACCACTCTTCTTGGCGTCGAGGGTGAAAGTGAAAGGAGCTCAGGGCTCAAAGCATCTCCGTCCACGCCAAGTGCACACCCGATTCAGTCCAACTTTCACAGAACATCCAGAGACTGAGTAATGAAATGAGGCAGGGAGAAATCCGGATCAACTTAGCCCCTTTCTGCTTAAGCGCTTGAATTCAGCTCTGTCGGGTTGTGACGCTGTAGCATCAAATATTGTCACCCCTTCCTCATAGAAACGGAGATGCCAGTTAACTAAACACTGCAGTTTGATTTTCGGAAATCACCTACTACTATGTAGATACAATTGCAATTTGAGGTTTATTCATTTAATCAATTGATCTGCTCGACTTTATTACATGACAAGTTCGGAGATATCTAAAAAGTTAAAATGCCGATCTGTATAATTAAGCCGACAATTGATCACGATCGAGTACCTATGACGTATTCAAATGTCTAAGTCACATTAATGGCGAAATGCATCATTATTGTTTACAAAACTGGTAAAGAACTAACAAAAACATTCAATTCTTGGTGAAAGATACGTGTCTAATGCTGTAACTTAAGATTTCGCCATGACGGACTAGTTACGCCTTCCACCTTGATGTCGGCATGGAGCATGGAATTCCCGATAAGCTAATTTTCTGGAAAATCCGGAAATAGGAAATGCGTCATGGACTACGTAGTTGAAGCAGACTCTATAATTTCTAATGAGAAAACGTATAAACGATTAGACATCCTTATCCCTTTCATTTCCAAACACAGAATACAAAATTTGTTCTGGAAAGTAGCTTTTAGCTATATATAATCTAGAGTAAATAAATATCCTAGTTACTGAATTGGCATTATTGGTACCGCAATCAAATCGCGTTCACGGGTCACGCGTCGTAAAAAGATGTAAGAAACGCACAAAATATATTGACAAATCACAAATCATGAACCGAGTAACATGTAACATAGTGTACTTTGTTGAAAGCAGTACTATTTTCAGCTACTTATATGCGTATGCGCATGTGATACTGGAATCCCACTGTTCTAACTTGGTTGTAATTATTCATTCTTATAATTTATTTATGTACTTCAATACTACTCGATTTTAATGTTGTACTTATGTTTAGAGCATAATCATGATGGACAAATTGGGACTAAAGAGGGGTTTGTTGCTATGTGCCCAGTGCTGGTAGTACTACAGGCTCTGACGCATGAAGAACATGGACTTTCATTCTAAGAATTCGGAGAGAAAGCTTGGGGAGTGAAAACAGGACGGGTACATGGGAATACGGGGAAATGAGAGCAAGGAAGAGAAATTGGTGAACCATTTAACCCACTATTAACGATTTCCGCCTTTTCTCTAAAAGCATTATAATGGATCACTACATCCATTCTTAAGTTTTCTTTCAAAGGAAAAAGAAACGATAATCTATTTCAGTCTTGGAGTCAAGAGTTCTAACATTGCGTTACAATCATCGCTTACTTATTCACTCACTTATGTAGTTCTGGCCACAACGAAATGCGAATCCTAGTCCAAGGCGTGTGTTGAACCAACACTGATCCCAAATAAAATTCGTACCAACGATCATGTCGAAGTTAGCTTGGAAAATCTTGGCATGTGGAAAAAATGGATTTGATCAATTTCTTGGTGGTTTGGACACTTGTGACTGAGTCACACAGGATGAGCTCAACAGACTCAATCATTTAAAAAAAACATGGTTGGAGAAAACAAAGACGAAGCTGCCTTCAATCTAGCATATTGAAAATTGGATTATAACGTCTCGAAATCCATATGTTAAGGGAGTTTAGGTTAGGTTATGTGAAGAAAGACTATCAAACATAGAGACACACAATCCCGAACGACACTCGAGACGCCATCTCTCAAAGTGACTACAACACAACACTTACGTATTTATTAACTTGGTAAACGTATATTTTAACAATTAGATTGGTACACATACAAGGCGCCTATATATAGACCTGGCAGTAAACTATTACATTCAATTTTGATGTTCTTGTTCGTTGGTAGCATATAAACTAGTGAAATTCGTTGGCTTAAGTATAATACCGTAACTAAATATTGGTTTAATTGTTATTTTCATTATGACGAGGTAGGACACAGGCTTCACCTTTACCATCGGTTCCGTCATCGGCGAGTTCTTCAAAGGTCGGAAGGAGAACCTTTCGGACTTTGTCCAGTTTCTGTCTACGAGCTTGATCTATGAACGCTCTTCGAACAGTTCGTCGGTGACTAACAAATTCCTTGTTTTTGAGAAGGTAATCATCCAGTTCCTCCAAAAATGGTTTAGGTGGAAGTTTCTGAGCCTCCATCTCCGCCAGGCGCTGGAATAAAAACACAGATCATATATTAAGTTATTGCAGTTATTAATTCATTTATTGCATCCTAGCCTAACCAAAACCTATCCGATCACCCCACCTATCTGGATAGAGAATAGCATATTAACGGTTCTGGTTTAGGTCAGACTTTTTTCAAAAGATTAATATTCACATGTTCCATAAAATACTTGAGCTACTCAACTCACCTCTGAATACATAGGCCGAGGGCTTTCCTTAGGTTCATCTTCTTTTTTCGATCCCGTGTGCTTATCAACCTCGCCAAAGAGCTTGTCTAGGTCGTTCCGCGGACGAGCTTCACGTAGGATCCAGGTTCTCAGTAACCACATAAGGAACGTGCAAACAATAACGCAGAAGGTCAACCCAAGCATATTCGAATTCGATGACCTAGTACTACCTGAACTTCTCACAATTGATAATATACGTCCCTTAATATTTAGTAAACTACGCACGGAGCTTCGGTCTGATTTTAAGTTGTAGTGAGACCGTAACACAAAACACAACTGATTCAAATTTCGAAAGATTGACAGTTGGTTTGATTTTGCGTCTCCTTTTCGTTTTTGCTCAGCAGCACCCGACGTCCTCGTCTTACGTGGGGGTTTACTATTGGCTAAACGACAAACTTTCAAAACCTTCCCGCGTTCTTGTACGACGATTCTCTTCCTTGTCTCTCTTCCTTCATTCACTGTTCAGTTCATTTGCTCCAACTCAATGGATTCCACTTGAAGAGAACGGCCAAGCTCTATGTTCACGTTCACGCTCTTCATGCTTCATGCTTCATTTCATTATAAGGGGCTCAGCATAGGAACAGGAACCATGTATCTGCCTGCATTATGTAGATTTGTACAGTATTTTGAGATATTTTAAAATATACATAGATTGCGAATACATAAATAGCATTTAGTTATACAAACAATGCCATGACAAAAATTCCATACTCTAATTTATTGCTCTGTTACATGTACTTATGGGTGTTTGCAATCCAGCAAATTGTACTTGCATTATATGTAAAGGTGTTTAGGTTAAGTTAGGTGCCTGAAAAACTATCAAACAGAAACACAATCACGGAGCGACACGTCCTCCTCGCCTTGTTCAGGGTGACTTCAACTCAAGACTCAACACTTACGCATTTATTAACTGGCAAACGTATTTTTTTAACTTTTGGCACATTACATACTGTACAAATCCATTGTTTGTATAAATCTACAATATTATTCTCTATACTTGTATCAAGCTTTCGTGTTGTTGGTTGAGTTGAGGTTCCACAACGACAGTCTTCATTCATCAGATATTAATCAAGAATCCCTAACTACCTACCCATGATACATAATCCAGCATTCAGTTATTTATCAAGTCTCGAGTATATTTTTTCTTCATAAAATATCAAACCTTAGAACAGAACAAATTAAGTTTCATTTAAATTTTATTAAGGCCTTTTAAATATGATTAAGTAAATATAACTAATACTCTACAACGGCACATAGTGCCAAGAAACCTCTGATTTATGTTTCACCCGGAAATGTCTGCCGCATTCTACGAGGCATGTGCATATCGCCCAAACGTCAACGTGTTATATACAGTATTAGTACTTCTATGCAGGGCCGGCGCTAGCTTATCGGAGGCCCGGTTCAAGAATTTCAATAAATTAAATTTCTCTAAGGCGAAACCAAGTCAATTTCGTACAATGGAAACACACTTTATTTATTCTTTCTGTGTGTCATAGTATAAGCTAGATAAAAGCTGCAACTCAACAGACCATTTTGTGTATTTTTAGGCTGTCAGGTAAAGTTAAC
>JAQFYU010001293.1:0-15490 GCA_034694905.1 Ceratophysella granulata | reverse complement strand
GTCATGTTCCTCGTCATGTGCGTCGTCATGTGCGTCGTCAGTTGCGTCGTCATGTGCGTCGTCCTGTGCGTCGTCATGGACGTTGTAATGTGCGTCCTCATGTACGTCTTCATGTACGTCGTCATGTGCTTCGTCATGTGCGTCGTCATGTGCGTCGTCTACATCCTTTTGGTCGCAAGCTGCCGTCAGGGAGGTTTTAATTATTCAAATGGTTATTTGTAAATTATAATACATGGATAATTGCTGGCCAAATAGTGGTTTTACTAAAGATGCCTCAATGGATTTCAAGTGAAAGGAGTAGAGTAACGTCGTTAGTAGTTTATTCAGATAATTGCTTCTCGTTCGTTTCACACGATTCTTAGTCAACTACTTCGTTCCAATACTCAGGTTAATTTTACTTTTCGAATACAGAAACTGGCAAAATCGGTAATGCAAAATTCCGTTAGCATGGTTCAATCGGAGCCTGTTTCCTGATTGTGTTGACCCAGTCTGCAGATCAAGGATAAGCTAGTTAACCTTTGACCTAGACCTAAGGTGGCTCGGCACAATTGATCGAGAATCTTAAAGTTATGGTATACGCCGCTTGAACGTGAAAGTTGAAACCAAGTACTTCCACTACAATTCTGCTACAACAGAAGCTGGCGTGTTGGCTATCACTGAATTACGCAAATTTGAATAATTGCGATAAGATTGAGTATGCGAAGCTCATTAGTTAAGTTACATATGAGAAATACTGTAAGCCTTTGAACGTTCTCATTCTGCTCAGGTGGAGTTTCTTGAGAAGCTAATGCGCGTTTCTAAATTGGTGAACTTATAAATATCACCTAATTATCGAGCTACCAATCTCCGTCAGTCAACCCAAACCTTAGCTACTCACCAATCAGTCAACAAGTTTGAGTTGAACCAAGAACCAATCATGGTCTGATATGAAGCTGGTGTTTCGCACCTGGGACTAGATTTCTTTGTTCACACTCTATTGACGTGTTTATCCGCAAGATGAAGACCAAGTTCATTCACTCGAACAGCAGTGCAAGTTTGTCTAATTTTCCAGGTTTCAATAATGGAAATATTCCGCGTGTCAACTCAAATGAATTTGGAGATGACGAGTACTATGAAGGGGTCAAGGTGGAGTACAATGTCAAGGATCATACTCAGTCTGGACCATCCTTGGCAGAGAGGGTTTTCCGGTAAATATTTTAAAAGTTTATTGATTTTCTAAATGCATTTATCAATAATAATTTACTTCGCAGGAGGAAGAACCTTGAGCGGACGTTCCCAATTCTAAGATGGAGTAAGACGTACACGAAGCAAAAGGCCATTTCTGACCTTATCGCTGGAGTAACCGTTGGGCTTACAGTCTTGCCGCAAGGATTGGCCTATGCCACTGTTGCCGGACTTCCTCCAATTGTACGTTTAATTTTCGAATTGTTTAATTGCGTAGCGCACATTGTGTTCTCGGCATGTTCATTCCATAGCGTACAAGCAAAGAGTGTCGGTCACTTGGAATAAACGGAAGATAACGATATAAAATATCTAAATTGTTGCAGTACGGCCTTTACTCAAGCTTCGTTGGATGCTTCGTGTACATTTTCTTCGGAAGTACCAAAGCAATCACGATTGGTCCAACTGCAATTCAGTCAATCCTCACCTACAAATACACTTATGGAAAACCGCCAGAGTACGCCGTCTTTCTCTGCTTCGTGACTGCAGTGGTAACGATGGCCATGGGCATATTTCGACTCGGTAATTTAATGCAATATACGATTATGTACATGCTATAAGTGTTCACGTTCGCCCTGCAGTTTCTAGCAATAATCCTTGTAGGCTTCATCGCTAACTTCATTTCGGCTCCGGTGATCAGCGGATTCACGTCTGGAGTTGCCCTCACGATTGTTGCCACGCAACTGAAAAGTCTTCTCGGACTAAAATTTGACAAAGAGGGATTCCTTCCCACAGTAGTTGGTGTGAGCCAAAACATACAGCATGTTCAACAATGGGATGCCATTCTGAGCTTGATTGGACTGTCCACGTATATGTTTCTCAAGGTTTGAAGCTAAAAAAAATGTCCAAGTTGTGTATAATGTGAACAAATAAATGTATAACATCTTTGATTCGCGCGTGTTTCAGTATCTCCAAGCTTTAGTTGGCCTCTGCGTCAAAACCAATGTCGTGGTTGACAAAATTCTTTGGATAATTTCAACGGCCAGGAGTGCAATCATTATCATTGTTGCAACAGCCTACGTCATGATAACAGATTCCAAAGCGTTCACACTTGTTGGTAAGGGACTCGTTAAATACCTGCATTTTTGATAATGTCCTCAAACTGTATCTTTTAATTCGTACATTAATCTATTTTTCCCATAACAGGAAAAATCACACCGGGTTTGCCAGCATTCCAACCGCCGCCGTTCACAATTTTTGACCCAAGCACTAACATAACGCATAGTTTCACAGACATACTTTCCGAAGAAGCCTCTGCCCTTTTAGTTCTACCGCTTCTCGGGGTCATGGGCCATATTACGATAGCAAAGGCATTCTCGGGTTCGGATCGTGTGGACTGTACACAGGAAATTCTTTGCATTGGAATCTCCAATTCCATATCCTGCTTCTTTAGTTCATATTCCATCGGTGGCAGTTTCTCCAGAACTACGGTCAATGCAATGAGCGGGGCTGAATCTCCTTTAGGTAAAGATCTATTTGATTTTGGCATTCATGTGGTGCCAATATTTATCTGAATCACGTATTCGGGAAATGTGAAATGAACCTTGAAAGAGCAATGTACAATATTTTGACGCACATTTTTGATGTGTTACAGGCGGTGCTGCCACTGGGCTGATGGTAATTCTGGCACTGCAGTTTCTAACGCCTCACTTCGCATACATTCCTAAAGCAAGTTTGGCAGCAATTATTTCTGGGTCTGTCATTTTTATGGTGGATCCGACCATAGTCATGCCTTTGTGGAGATCTAAAAGTAATGACACATATGCGCTATGAAATTTAGTACCAATACTTTGATTTAAAATTCTGAGCCTTTGTGTATCATTCTAGAAATGGATTTGATCCCATGGTCGCTGACGTTTCTGATCACAATTTTCGTCGGACTTGAATTTGGGATTATGACGGGATTGACCATCAGCGTTCTTTATCTCCTGTACTACGCTGCACGTCCAAGGGTCAAAATTATGCAAGGAGAAGTAAGTTTCTTTAATTTAGCTCATATCGTAAATTGGATTAATTCACAATGTTTTCCATGTTGAAGACCACGAAAGGTAACCAATTCACTATGATCGTCCTTGACCGCTCGATGACCTTTCCCTCCGTGGACCACATCACATATGAAATTACGAAAGCTGTTTCACGTTGGGGAAATAAGAGAATCCCCGTTGTACTCGACTGTCACCATATCCAGTTTGCAGATTACACGGCGGCCGAAGCCATTCGGGACATGATTGGAAATATGAAGAAAGAAAATCAGGATTTGGTATTTTGGAAACTTAAGACTTCCATTTTGAGAGTCTTGCTCGGCGTCATGTACGGATCTGGAATCAAGTTTGTTCATTGTCAGTTGGAAGCGGATGTGGAGATAATTATTGATGGTGAGATTGAAATACAATGACAATCTTGCATAATATTCACAAATATAAAGTATTGACTAATGCCTAATATTTTCGAAATAGATGCCTCTTCTGCAAGGGAACTAACGAGAAATATGCTAGCCAGCTCTGATACGGCAGTAACGAGTTGGACGGCCACGCCCACAGTTCGAGCAGATGATACAAGAATGTAGCATGTTCTTGGCTTGCCGAAATCGAATTTCAATATATGGGCATGATTATACTTATACGCACCGTTGTATAGTTTTGCTGTTGGTTTAAGTGGCAAACGTTCAGCCAATTATGTGTCTTTAATATTCAGTGAATGGGTATAATTTGAATAGTTGCATGTTTTACTGAACTTAGCTTTTCTAGTTCCAACGTTCCAATTGTGACTTTGTGAAGCTTCTTTATATTTATATTACAAATTCGCAATTATTTTGCTAATTGTTGAATGCTCACTAGCCCGCCTCCAACTTGACGCGTTTAACATTACATTTGGCACAGGTGTACCCACAAAATAGGTTTATTTCAACCTTCACATGAACTAATTTTTATGTTCATACAATGTGGCATCCTACGTAATGGAAAAGCGTTAACTGCTAAACTGTGAAAAATCTCTTGTTATTCAAAGTTATTTAGCGAAAATAAATTTTAAAATACGTTCTTAAATGATAAGTTGTTTAATGTCTGAAGGCATGCTTTCAGTGATGATTGATCATCCAAATGAATTGACGTTTGTAGGTATTTGTACACAGGGACGGCGCAAGCCGATCGGGGGCCCTATGCAGGAAATTCATAATTTTTTATTCTTCATAAAATAATACAAACACGCAAAAAAAAAAACTCCAATTAAAACTATGCATATACATAGATATATGCAACATTAAGTTAATATACTAAAATTAAGAATTATTGTTATTTGTTTGCAAAATAACGATGTAAAATTAATTCGATGTTGAAAGCGTTAGATCTGGTTTAGATTATTCGATTATTCTATACTATATTCTATTTTATATAAATGCTCGAATCCCGATTGAAGCTTCCGAGGCTTCTGGGACTCCGATTGCCCATCGTACGCTTGCTTGTGAGCGCTGGACGACTTCCAATTCTGTGACAAATTGTAATTTTTGATAGGTGCAGGTTGATAACCTGAAATAGGGTATAGGGTTACATAATTTACCTCTTAGAAAGTTGTTTTATTACTCAGAGCTCGATAACTCTAAAGTTTATGGCGGCAACAAAGTTAGAACATTCAATTCCTTGAATTCGAGAATTTTAGAAAACGCCGTTTAAGATGGCAGAAATTACACTTATACCTAACTGAGACTGCCGTCGATGGAAAAGTTCCTCATACGCATAGATTATTTGGAGAAATCCGAGTCTTAATTCAAATTTTTAAACGAACTTCACTCGGAACTGTGATTTTCATTATACTATTTGATGGAAATCAAATGGTTATTATTTGCAATATTTACCCCTGATCTCAGATTTTCTGATACTGAATCCATTCCACAGCTCAAAGCTGATATTAAAATGTATATTAAAAGTATTTATGTTAGAGCCAATTTGCAAACTTTCCGATTTTAGCAGATTAACCGATTTGAGCAACATGCTCATGTGCTGAAGTGTTTGCGAAAAAGCTAACTTCGATAGCTATGTAGTTCTAAGGCTGGCTTAGGATCAGATGTTTTCGGATGATCCGTTGGATCGGATTTCGGATCGGATCGGATCGGATTGACAGTTTTATGTTATCTATCGGATCGGATCGGATCGGATCGGATAAGAAATTCTAAGATTTTCGGATCGGATCGGATTAGCAAATATTATCCATCCGATCTTTCGGATCGGATCGAATGGACCAGCCAAATCATCCGAACTGTTCGGATCGGATCGGATTGCTTTGCCCCAATACGATCCAAAATCCCCAAGTCTCAATATTTTTCTTGTAATGGCCTAAATAATACGTATTTTTTTAAAGTAAGATTGGCGTCGGATCGGATAATTTCGGATGATCCGTCGGATTTCGGATTTCGGATCGGATCGAATCGGATTGATAGTTTTAAACTAACTTTCGGATCGGATGAAAAATTTAAACCTTTCGGATCGGATTTTCATTAATTGTCCATCCGACCTTTCGGATCGAATCGGATGGATCATGCAAACCATCCGACTTATTTCGGATCGGATCGGATCGGATCGGATTGGGAAAATATCCGATCCGAAGCCAGCCTTAGCTAGTTCATAAGTTTGAAAATAAACTGCGACTGCTATCCATCCGCAAATATACTTGAGTTTCTAGCCAGTTTATAAAATGACTAGAGATGGTAGCCAGTGTGCACAGATGCTAGATTTGCGGGCTAATTGGCAAACTGATAAGATATTAGACAGTCCAAACTGGCTAGCATCTGTAGTCGTTCGTCGCCCTACAAACGGGCTAATTTCCCATATTTAACTCTAACATAATATATATCAACGAAGCCATAGCAGATCCAAGATAGGAAGATTTTTCCAAAAAAGATTTTAATTATGTTTTGCTCAAAAAGTACATCGAAATAGGAATAATTAAAGCAAACCATACTCACCAAACCTCGAGTTCTTCGAAAATGTATAAAATATAACCAAAATATTTCGGACAAGCGTGCGATTATCGATAAAATTTCAAATCGCTCGCTCCGTCAACTACAGAAATATTTGGCTTTCCGTGCCTTTGAACCTTAAAAAAAGGAAAGAAAGCTATTGCGTAGGTATTCAACATTTATGTGAGAACTATAAATTATTTCATCATTATCGAATTGCTCAGACCTGGGGCCCCAACACCAGGGTGACGAAAATGTATTGCACAAAATGCAAAATTTGAAGCTACGACACGATTTGTCAGACAGATATGCTTTGATACGGCTTTCAAATTAGTAATTGATTAATACTTGTGAAGGTTCATTTTAGATTTTTTGAATTTTAAGGTTTTAAACGACTTTTACATTTTCTATCAGTTTAAACTGAAGGCCCCTTCGGGGCCCTCAGCACGCGGGGCCCTATGCAGGGGCATAGCAGGCATATGCTTAAAACCGGCCCTGTTTGTACTGTGAGCAGACGATAATCTCTACTCTACCTTCAAAACCCAAGATCCTGATAGGAGGCAGCATAGCTATGTGGTGTAGGGTTCGCCCTGGCCTTATTTTTTGCCTTCTTATAGTACATGGTAGTCAGAGCATCACCAATACCTTACATACGGAATAAACTTATTGCTTCTCACTAAAGTATTCAAAAGTACTCGGGGAACAAGCAACACGAACGGACCAGTTCAGTATGAAAGGTTGAAGTGTCAAGTGTTACGTAAACACGCGATAAGCACATAACGCACAACGCACTGCTCACTGCTCATCCTTCGATTAAAGAAACTCAACCAATATATTTAATGACATGGGTAATCAAGTTATCGTGTATAGCATATACTACATACACAACAGCACAATATAAATTGTGCTTTGAGAAATTGGGCAATCATTGGATTTTTAGGATCTCTGGTATTAAACTTCCGATACTAGCCGTTTATTTTACAAATAGTAAAATATTGTTTCTGCTGTAATACCAGTGTTTTTCCTTTATTTGATTTGCGCTAAGTTTGACATTCGAGTTCCTATTTTAGATTGTAACAATTTGCAGTTTATCAAAATGTTGAGTAATCAGCCCTTAGTTCCCCGTCTTGCTTCAGGAATCACACCAAACTGGATTTCCTCGGTCCTCAAGTTGAAAGATTCAATTACTCAAAACTCTTTCAAAGTGTCTGCAAATGCCAGTGCAGGGAATGGATTTATGAGTACGTTGGTCCGAGTGGAATTTGAACTCGAATCCAACCTAACAAATCCTTCTGAAGCAACCAAGTACAGCCTGATAGTGAAATTGCTTCCAGATCCTTCTAAAGTTGACAATTTGGAGATCGTCCTTGGTGAGCAAATGGACAAGGCTGAATTGACGTTCTATACAGACTTTATCCCAGAAGTCCAGAAGATTGTTCCAGAATTGTCCGAGTATATATGCGAACACTACTACGCCTGTATTCAGGACGAAGTTTCAGCCCAGGCTATACCTTATGCTTCCGTCCTGATTCTAAAAGATTTGAAACCAGAAAGCTATTTCATTACGCCATTTCACGAAGGATTTGATTCAAATTTATTCAGACAAGGTCTTAAATTCACTGCAGCATTCCATGTTGGTTCTCGGTGTTTGGAACGTGAAAGAGGCAAAACTCTTCCAGAATTCCTTCCTTGGCTGTCATCGTTTTATCTTCCGAATGAGCAACGCAAGGCCGGATGTGCTTCAAAAGTTGATGCGTGCTTCGACAAAGTATTTCAAATCGCTTGCGATATACTTTCCAAATACTCACAGGAACCCGGAAAATATGTTGCAGCGTACCAGGAGCTCGGAAGTCATGCAAAGGACATTTACCAATTGGTTCTAACAAATGGAAAGAAAGTACGAACAGGGATTCATGGGGATCTGTGGGGTGCAAACATTTTGAGTAAAGAATCAGCAGGTGGAAAGTTGAAGATTATTGATTGGCAGTTTTTTGGATATGCGGATCCAGCTTTTGACATGTCCGTCTATATTGTGTCAATGTTACAGTTGGAAAATCTCAACCCATCCGTGATTTTGGAATTTGCCAAGGAATACTATTCACTTTATACCGATTTGTGCTATTCGAAAGGTTTGTCAGTTGAAAGGAATTTAGAAGAGTTCATGGACTTCTTTAGCACGTATGGAATGGCCTTTTGCTTGTTTGGATACGTCATGGGGTGTCCAAATCTTGTTGGTTTGGAAGGTGCAATTCCGAAACTTGTTCGTATTCTTGAGATCTTTGTGGAAATGGATGTCGTTAAGTTTCTCGTTAAAACAATTTTGTGAGAGGTTTGCCAATGTAAAATATATATTCAATGAGAGGCTAAAAATGTACTATATATTTACGATATTTTGTATTTTCTGATCTGAGCATTTAAAATGGTAGATTCAACAGCATTCCTAATCAAATACGGCCCTTTAGTTACACCTTACACCACTTAAGTTTGCTTTTAAAGTCATAGGATCCGTTTTCTTAAACATACATAACAATTCTGTGAAATTGATATGTGAACTTGTGAACGTACATAACAATAAAATATAATGCAATAAAAAAGCTACCTATATTCGTCTGAACCCGACTTCGATTTGCGCCTTATCATGCAATTTTATCCCAGATTCGACATTGATTCCACACGACACTACTGATTCTTCGGTACCCTGCCGACGAATTCATCTCTTATATATTTTGGAGTTTCCGTCTGTCCGTCTGTTCGCGATTATCTCGATGCTGGGAAGTGCTATACAGATCTGTAGGCTCAGCTGAGGTGTCAAAACTTCCGCACTGATCCAGGTAAGAAAGTGAAGTATGGTTGATCCCGATCGGATGCCCCCGTGACCCCTGAGTGACCCGTAAAATCAAAATCTGGGACATCATGACCGAATTGA
This sequence comes from Ceratophysella granulata, assembly GCA_034694905.1. NCBI lineage: Eukaryota > Metazoa > Arthropoda > Collembola > Poduromorpha > Hypogastruridae > Ceratophysella > Ceratophysella granulata. Next base: position 6,392 of record JAQFYU010001293.1, on the reverse strand, counting down.
GATTATCAATTTGAACTCAATTCAAATGAAAATTTTGAAGTTAGATTTCACATTTTTGACCTATTTGATATTCTTGATATTTTTGATATTTTCGAAATTTTTTATATTTTTGATATATTTGATATTTTTGATATTTTTGATATTTTTGATATTTTTGATTTATTTGATATTTTTGATATTTTCGATATTTTTGATATTTTTGATATTTTCGATATTTTCGATATTTTTGATATTTTCGATATTATCGATATTTTTGATTTATTTGATTTATTTGATATTTTTGATATTTTTGATTTTTTTTGTTGATATTTTTGATATTTTTGATATATTTGATATTTTTGATATTTTTGATATTTTTGATATATTTGATATATTTGATATTTTTGATATTTTTGATATTTTTGATTTATTTGATATTTTTGATATATTTGATTTTTTGTAAAGTGTTACAGTTTGAAAGTTTAAGTTGGAATTGGATTTAAGAAAACAAAGTCATGGGTAGCATGTCATGGGTATGGAAGCAGGAAGTAAGAAGTTATAGAAGGCGTTTGAGCAAACAGCTCGAGAATTCAAAACGTCGCGCGTTGGAACGTGGAATTAGATAAATGGAGATAAGAAGATAAGAAGAAATACGGCGAACGTTGAGAAGACCTTATGGAATGAGCAACTTGACATGTGATTGGAGGAATTGGTACGGGTTGATTGAGAAGCAGGAAAGAAGGGGTTTGTTGAAACAATAAGGGGAAAACATTCCACGGGTTGTACAAAAATGAAAGAAGTGAAGTGTCACTGGCTGAGAAACAGGAACGGAGAAAAGCGATATAACATTAGGAACACAGGGTATGCGAGGTTGTATTGTATAGTTGGTAGTGGTTATTTGTAAGTAATACTACAGACGGAGGGCTCATTAGCCCCCATTAGGACGGGCTTTCAGCTAGTATGTCAATATGTAGTGTTGTACGTAATAACTACATAAAATCTTCGGTCGTGTATCATCGTGTATACCAACCATATCCTAAAACTGACGAAATGTAAAACCTCAGTTGCACTTCACCCACATCCCACATCCAAGGCCATTTCGAAATTTATATCATGCTGTTCTGTAATGTAAATGCCATTCCAGGCTCCAGCTCCATCGGCATTTTTGTTGTTGATTGACACTTGACAGGCAAGATGTGAAAGAGTCTGGAATTGAATACTGTATAAAGGTTAACATACCATCGCGTAGCTTGTACCAATGTATATTATCATGTAATAATGTTGAATCATGTAACCCAGATGATACAACGCCTGCCTGGCTGAATAATTTTGATATGAGTTACTCGTTCGTGGTAGTACGCTGCACCGTAACTCTCGAGTCACTGGGGAAAGGACTCCAATTTCGACTTTCGACTTCGACTCGAGTGTTTTTAATTAATACATACATAGAAAGTGAAGTTCAGTTAGTTCAAATTTTGTCAACTTTTTTCAATTGTCCGTGATCATCATGGCTGAGAATCATCCGCTTGTACCTCGCACAGTGGCCGAAATCACACCAAAATGGATTTCTTCCGTCCTCAACCTAACCCATCCCATCGACCTCAAGTCCTTCAAAGTGACTCCGAATGCCAACGAAGGAAACGGATTCTTGAGCAATTTGGTTCGTGTTGAATTTGAAGTGGAAGCGGAGCCTCAGCTGGACAGCTATCGTCTAATTGTCAAATTGATTCCTGACTCTGCAATCGACGGGGCTCTGGACCTGCTTCTCGTTGAAAAATTGGACATAACTGAATTGAAAAGTTACGCCGAATTCTTTGAAGACGTAGTCCAAGAAATACCGGATTTCAAGAAGTACGTGTGTGAGCACTACTACGCCTATATTCAGAATGAAGTTCCATCCGAAGGAATTCCCTATGCTTCCGCTCTGATTTTGAAGGATTTGAAACCTGAAGGTTTCGCCATTATAAATTTCGGCGAGGGATACGACCCGAGTCTATTTGCAGAAGGGATTGACTTCAGTGCTAAACTCCACGTAGGTTCGCGTTGTTTGGAACGAGCAGGAGGCAAGATTTTACCAGAAATCTACCCATGGCTTTCAAAATACTGTTATCCCGTTGAACAACAACGACCTGGCTACGTTCCGCAAATCGAAGCCTTCTTCGACGTGGGCATGGAATCTGTGTACAAAGTTCTCTCTGAACATTCCAAGAATCCTGAAAAGTACATTCCTGCTTACAAAGCACTGGAAACTCGAGCAAAAGAATCATATCAACGGATTCTAAGAGCAGGACAGCAGGTTCGTGTTGGAATTCATGCGGACCTGTGGGGTCCAAATATTCTAATCAATAAGAATGCAAAGGATTCGAGGATGAAGATTATTGATTGGCAGTTCTTTGGATATGCGGACCCAGCATTTGACATGTCCATCTACGTCATAACACTCTTGCCCTTGGAAAGGCTGGACCCAGTTCATATTACACAAGCTGCCAGGGACTACTACTCGCTTTATAAGGAGTTGTGTCGTTCCAAAGGTCTGGAAGTAGAAAGAAGTTCTGACGAATTTATGGAATTTTTTAGTACATATGGCATTGCCTATTATTTATTTGTCTGTTTTCCTGGATGTCACTTGTTAGCTGGTATGCAGGACGTTATGCCCAAACTTATTCGAATTCTGGAGTTATTTGTGGAAATGGGTGTTATTGATTTTCTTTTGAATTTGGAGTAACCCGTTCCTTTTTGTCTAAATTGTAAAATAAATTCTGGAATGTGCTAAGGGATAAATTTGAACCAAGTTTATTCTTTATATGGGGTTTATAGCATTTACTTGTAATAGCGCAAAAAGCTTTGACATCGAAAGATGTCGTTACAAATTCTACACCGTAAAAGGACGTGAACATAAACTAATGCGTTATTCTGATGCTAAGACGACGGCATGTTAGGTTAGGGCTACATTATGTTAGTTTCGTTACTTTTAGGCTAAATCTTCTGTCTTGATCTTAGCCTGAGAGCAATAACGCCTCTCGAAGTTATGTACTATTTTAAATGGATTGCATTAATTCGTATAAGTATAAGAATTTGCTTGTTTCAATTAAAGTAAATTAATGTTAGATTGCGCAACCGAATACGACCGTGTACATTTTAAGTCCGCTTGGCCTTCTGCGCTGCTACATCTTCACCAGCTCCAGTACCAAAGATTGGACGGAAGAGAAAGTAGTAGAGATGCCCCAAGAGGAAAATTACTCTTTTCTGGAGAACGATGCTCCATCTAGGAGCTGTGTACTGCGGCGTGTACTTGCCCACCCAAATCGGTCCCCAGAGGGGCAGGATGAGGAGATTAACCAGTATGGTCAGGAACAGGAACTTTCCCAACCGATGACGAGGGGTTTGGACGCTTGCCACATCGTAGCGCGGAAGTGTCTTGAGCCACTCCGTATAACTCGGCTTCAGCTTGAATTCTACGGATCCGCTTTCTAAAGAATGAGACAACTATTTTACAGCCTGTATTTAAATACCGTGTTTGTCAATTTAAGGGTGGGCACATACCTAGTAACCGCATGTATCGTTTTGATGGGTAGAATTGTCCGTGATACACTTTACTGTGAACCTCAATCAGTGTGACAGCATTCAGTTTCTGGCCTTCATACGTGTGAACTGTCACTTGAACACTCTCGTACCCAACATCCGAATGGTCCCCGCCTAATTCCGTTCGTTTGATTTGGTCATAGTCAGCACGCGTGATTTCGTGTACAACGCCCTGGACTTCGGGCTGACCTTCGCTCATTGGCTGTCTTCCAATGGATGCATATGCGGGTTCCCAGTAAGGAATACCAATTGTGTCAAAGTTCAAGTACCAATCAGGGATGAAAGATGGCAAAGATCGAGTGGGCTTCACTTTTCGAAAATCAGTGAGAATCTTTGGACTCATGTTCGAGCCGAAGGAAAAGTACCAAAGCTTTTCATTTGGGGATGTCATCTTAATTTAAATGTGTTATCTGAAAAGTTAAAAAAATGATTGAAGGCTTAATTTTTTGAAACACAAATGAATGATACGTAATAAATCGGCAATCTGTGGATATGCATTCGAGAGGTTAGACAAGTAAATCGGATTTTGAATGAACAGTTACATATTGGAAATTGGAAATGCACTGCGAACGGGTTGAAACATTACTGTAAAAAGCGTATAATCGTAAATTACGTTGCATTTAGAGTTTTTGTTAAATTCACCTGAACTTACGACTAATGAAGTTGAGCGTGTTGTCAAAAGAGCTTCTACTGCTAGCCCGTCTTAATGCCTTAATAATTTCAAATTATATCATGTACCACTAAATTCTGGAGTTCTTTTTCGAAACTTCACAACTTGCAAACAGAGAAATTACAAATGATGACGATAAACATCCTCAATGTTCACATTCGTCCTACACGGAATTATACAAGTGACTTACCTTATCAGCTTTGTCCATTACGTATTATATGAAAATTAGTTTTTATAAATGAAAGTGAAATGGTTGAAAAAACTGGACACAATCTGTCTGCTCCCTGAGTACGAGTACTTACTTCATTTTTTGCATTGGCTTCTAAACTGGATAATTGCAATGTTTCAGAACGAATCAGCATAGCGATAGCGACATGTGGGAGAATGATGGATAAAATGCAGACAAGAAGTGTAGTAATAATGTAGACAAAGTACATTGTATTGTATAATAATATGCATACATACTAATTCCCTATTCTAGTAGTTTGAATTTAACATGGGCCCTACTTTTCATGTTCAAGGTCACATGTCACAGTCACAATAGCTGTTGTTCATCATCCCAAATCCCGATCCACCATGGTTCAATTCTGCATTCTGCATAAGACCATAGTGACGTCAGGCTTCAGGCTCAAGCATTTTTTTTCACATGCTTATTAGTTTATCGTTGCTGCCTTGAATCATTGTCATTATTTCATAATTTATATTTATGTCATATTTCCTACCTTGTATCATCCAAGAGCAGGGGAATTCGAAATATTTCAATTCCTAGTTAGAATTATGGACATTGGCTTTTGTTGTGACAAACTCAACTTCGTCGTTCAAAACTAAGACAATGGCACGGAAGTCTGCAAAGCGTGACGTGTTCGACGTTCGAGTTCTTTATAGCATGGTAAAACTTCATTGCGGGCTCCATTGATGCTGGACAAAACATTAGTTTTTGAAATATAATTGATTATAAATATTTTCAATCTGACCAGCTGTAATTATTTCTAAACGTTAACTTTCGGTACATTATGGTGTGTATTCTAAAACGAGCGTGCTTCAATTTTTCTAAGCCTTGCGTGTACCAAGTAACAATGACAGTACCGCTTCTTGTATTAAGGACGATATACGCCATCGGCCTCTGGCCTCATTCTGAATTATTGGTTTTAATTTAATTGTAAGTCACCAGTTGTCTAATTAAAAAATCGAGCACCACTACGCGATGCTACATAACAGAATCACCATATGTATCAAATTTGAGCTCAATTGATGAAATAATTAGGAAATCAAGTTGTATATAATTAATTAGAAACCATTTTGGTTTTTAATGTGATTTTTTCAGCCTAATTTTCGCCCGAACCATCGAATCAAGCTGAAACTTTGCCTATATATTGGCAAAATATATTCACATCGCACAGTGGTGCTCGATTTTGGTATTTGACAACTGGTGATTTACAATTAATTTCAAACTAAGCATTGAGAATGAGGCCAGAGGCCGATGGCGTATATCGTCCTTAAATCCCCGAACATAATCAAGAGAAATTGATGAGATTCGATCCATCCAAACTGTCCTACTTGAACTTTCACTGGTTGACAAGATTTCCAGAAAAGTTTATCCGCTTTAGGGCATGGCAAACCAGATGTTTGAGCAGACGTGTACGAAGCCTCAGACTCCGATCGAATAAATATGGCTTTCGTTACCACAATGATAATCGATACAGTGATGAGCAACAGAAGTCCCACCATCCAGATCATGGTCAGAGGATGGAAAATCGAATGAAATTTTATAACGGAGAACAGCATGGTCACAATCACACAAACACCGATGGAGTATCCTCCCATCACGAGATTACTGCACATTTGACAGGCGAAGTTGTTCATCACTTGATGACCACGGAAAGCTATTCTGTTTTTCAGTAGATTGGATCTCGAAGTACCTTTTGTCCACCTTGGATTTTAAAAAAGCACAGCTTTTCTTTAATTGTTTGTATTCACAGATCGTACGGCGGCAATTGGGCGGGGACAATTGGGCGGCGACAGTTGGGCGGGTGACAATTGGGCTGAATGACAATTGGGCGGCGACAAAAGGGTGGCGACAATTAGGCGGGCGACAATTGGGCTGATTTGTAGAACATGCTAAACAGTGTCGTATTGAGTTTAGTTGTGATATTAAATTTAT
>JAQFYU010001292.1:0-15493 GCA_034694905.1 Ceratophysella granulata | reverse complement strand
GTATAAACAATGCAGTCGAATTGCATTGTGCAATAGGGTTTATAGTGTAAGCGCAGGGCATGTATTGAGATCCAGGTGAACTGGGGCTAGATGAGACATGTAGGCTATTGTGCTTACAACACACATATTTACATGTTCAATGTGACCCTATGTTTGAGTGAAAATTGTATCAGGTAATTATTTTGAAATCTGTTTTAAATTTTAATCCATTTTACATTACTAATTACATGACTAGACTACTATGGAAAGACTTAAGGTCAAACAGGAGATATGTTTTTATAGAAATATGCTGAAGTTCCACGAATTGAATTTACGCTGATCCCATAAAACCGAATATTAAACACATGCCAATTAGAAACCTTTTGAAATAACTTTACAAAAATAATCTATCTAACCATAATTTTCAGAATTGTCAATCAGAACGTTGAAAAACCTGTTCTTACAAATTTCACAGTACTATCCTAATAATATCCTTGTCATTTTTTTTTAAAATCAGAAGCTGTTCATTAGATAGCCTCTTCTTAATTAAAAAAATATATCGATGTGTTAAACTTATGACCGCCCAATTACAAACTGTGCATGAGATAGCCTTGTCTTAATTAAAAAAGTATATCGATGTGCGAAGCTTATCACTGAAGAATTACATTTACTACAGTTCAAGATTTTTTAGATGCACAACATAGATGACATGATAAACGTGCTGAGACTCTGTAGTGTAATGTTTAGCCAGTGGTTTAATTATGTTTGTTTGGTGTCTCGAGCTTGAATTTGAATATAAATAAGTACATACAACAGATGCAGCCAGTCTTCTGCAGAAACATCCCATACAATACTGTGGTAAATGCAGCACTTATGTATTTACTTAACTACACGAATGTATCCATGGAATCCATATGTACGTATTAGTAGGTTAAATCAAATGCACGTTCCGGAATTCTACTCATGAAAGCTAGGTTTGAAACAATAATTCATTCTGTAACTATGTAGAAATACGCTGTTACATACTAGGCGATACAAGGCAATAAATATAAACATATGCGTGGCTGGAATTGTGAATCCAATCCTCTACACTACCAGGTAAATGCTCACAAACTTTAATCAATCAAATGGATTTATTGAGTACTTACGTGTGCAAGGTAACTCGCAATGCACGAATGCGGAATCAAGCAATTCTGAATTCTGTGTTTGTGTAAAGTAAACGATATTCCAGAAACGGAAATAAATTGAATCCTGAATACTGTTTGCCTATGAAACCCTGACACATAATTAAAGGAAATAGTAAATACCGAGTTCCCATAAAGTTTGGACATAAACTGTTTGAATATCCTGCATAGTCAGAAGAGGCAGGAGCTCACACACACCTGTGTTCCATCAAAACAGCGGGCAGAACCATTTGCCATTAAGTCCCAACAAACCATGCCATGCATATTTTAGTTTAATGTCTCAATACAGTCTAATCCCTCCGAGTCCCTGCCACTTCAAATTCCATACGCAACTCGGAATCCTACAACAACATCATTATTTTTAAATTACACCATTTCAAGCGAAGTAAGAGACTGAGAACTGAGAACTAATTTGACGTATTAACCCAGATCACATTCCTAATATTCAAGCTCCCCAAATTCAACTCATAAAAACCATATGACACAACACAACACGTGGCTGGGAACCATACTTATGAGTAGGGGGTTCTGGTGGGCCCAACTATCAGGAATTGCATTGCAAATTACAAACTATGAGAACTCAACCTTGTTTGTTTTGCTCATTTTTTTTGCAACTATTTTTTTAAAGGAAAAATACTTGCACTAAAATCTGAGTCAACTCTCATCACAGAGATACATCCAAGCTAATTGAGCCTTTACGAAATCATGTGTTGTTTGTTGTTTATGACATGACGTTGATGTTTTCGTTGGGATTGAGAGAATGAATGAAGTAATTGGTACAAATAATGTGAGCTTAGAGGTAAGAGGCAAATTGATAACGAATGAGTCCGAGTGTGACGGCGGATGTCTCACAATAAAGCCGTAAGGCGTAAGCCAGTTTTGTTTTTGTTATGATAACTTGATCATCAAATCCTCACTGATTAGTCTCTCGTGTGATGTAATGTACTTTTCTTGAGGTTATGGGCTTTTGGAGTTCAATGGTATGACATTAGCACTACTTAACTGCATTTTTGCACAACCGTATCCTGGGATTTCCAATGAACTCTTGCCAACGTACAAAGATGCAGTGAAGAGAAGGGAATATAAGGTAAAAGGAACATTACGCACAGATTGCAAATTGTAACCTGTGATGGATCGCGGATAAATTGGCATGGAAACCTAAGGTCAACTTGAGCAAGGATTAGGTCATTCAACCGCACCAAACAATTGGTTACAAATTGCAGATTCAACGACGTACGATCATTCAACTTACGAATAGGTAAATTGGAAGATTAATTCGAACTCGCTTCAAAACCGGAAGATAACTGAAACTTAAAACCTATTATAAGCCAAGCGTTAAGACTATTATGTAAATTTTGTATTCACAGATACATCCTGAATTTGGTGACACTGTTAGATTGACAAAATACCAATTAGCAAAAATTCTGCAACAAACAAGGCAGTAAACAACACTATTTCTTGCAAATATCGCTTCTAATGGAACCATTTTTGTTGAACATAAATAGGATTTTGCCAATTTCGGATATTTAGAATTTTGTCAGTCTGGGCTCCTCTGACTTTGGATTTTGATTTGGCAAAAACAATTCTGATAATTAAGGTTTTGTCAATCTATGTAGCATAGAATCATTTAGTATCGTTAAATTTTAAAACCATTAAAAAATGCAAAAAGGTTCTAAAAACCTCTTTTGGCTCTAAACTTGTACATATCTCTGGAGTTTATGATTATGACTATTCAAAAATATCAACAAATAATTCATCTAAAACCAATTTGACAAATTAGATTGCTGATCGAATTTGGTGACCACCCACAAATAAGCTATATATATCTGTACTCTACAAAGTAAACTTAATAGAATAGAATTCACTGATTTAAAAAAATATATACAAGTAGATCGGCGTCAATTTTAGCTATTATTTCGGCCACATAGATTCATTTTTGACCCTTTCAGGCTTCAGCATTGAGAAATTGGTCAAATTAGAATGTGTGTTGAGGAGGAAGGTATTATTCGCTGCTGAAGCCACAAGCCGGGCCCATTGCCGTCCAAGCCTCATAAGAATCTCAATTTCACATTTTTGGTTCTTGAATTCAGAATATGTAGCCCAGGAGCATGCAAGATTAATAGCTTCCCCTGATCGTACCAAAATCCATGACTTACGTTATACGATGTCTTCTGCAGGATTTGACGGGTGGTCTCTGAGCAAAACAGAGCGGCTTGAGAATATTGAAATATAAATTGGCAATTTTGAAACTGGCCAAGGAGCTGAGAGTTCGGTCCTTCTGTAAACAGACTCGAAACTTGTCATCACAGTCACAGTGGGACCTGGAATAATACATAGCAAGACACGGTTCCAGGTTGGTTAGTGAATGGGCTTGCTAATGCTCCTCTAATCATTTCTCCCCTTTAGTCCTTATTATGCCCTCCTCGCCTTCACTCCGAAACATAAATTCTGAAACTCAATTCCAAACGTCAGGGAATACGGAAATTGAGTCAACTTTGTCATTAGGTTTTAGTTGGTTATTATACACTCTCCACGTCCACTACTCTCCCACGGAGTCTTAGTTCGGCTAAGTAACAGCGGAGCACCGTATGGGTCCTTGACTCTGTTTTTGTTTCCAAGTCTTTCTCCTTCATTTAGTTACACGAGCTCTTAATGTGCAGAAAGGGTTTCTGCACCCAAGGTTTTCCTCAACTTATTGAATTTACTCACTAATAGCCCTACCCACTTCATCATCCCGAATATACGCAATAGTGTGAGTGTGGCGCTGGGATATTCCGGTTTCAGGCTTCTCCGAATTCGAATATTGCTTCTGGACCTGGACATTCGCTAAGATTTTTTGATGGAGATCCCGCTTCGGTTACAAGCGTCTTTTTTTAATGGAAAGTGACCAGTTCAATTGAAACCCGTAAAAAATGCGAAATTAAAATCCCCTATCCTACATATAAAAACTCAAGTCAGTACAGCAACATAAATTTGTCAAATAAAACGCTGAGCAGCAAAGAAAAACCACCGTACTAAATATAATACGAGATAACCTAAAAAAACACCGTTACATCACAGTTCCTCATAAAAACGGCTTTAATATAAGCCCTTAAATAAAATTCGATACAAAAGCATGATACTAGAGTCGGATGTACAAAGCGGATTGGATACAATAATTGTCCTGCTTTATAAAATCATCTGGAATCCTAGAAACTGTCAATATGTCTTATTCGAATTATAGCCGATGAAATTAGCTCCTGAATTTTTAGAAATTTCTGCTACAAGATAACATTACTTTAGTATAAGGTGCTAGAGTTCTCTCGCTCAAGCTGTAGATCTTTCCTGGAGGTCTTACAATTATCAGATCCACCCTGCATATCGAAAATATCTCTGGTAAGTAATACATCCTTAACGTAAAATCGCCATAAAAATCCGCTTTTTTTGGAAAAGTACTGCAACATCACAGCATAACACTGTAACATTAAAAATGAACTCATAAAATTCTATTTTATAAACCCGTCATACTAAATTCAAAAACATTGTAACTTCGTAGTATTCGACAAAACCAAAATTACTTTGACGAAAAGCGAAACAAAAACTGTTTATATCTATGCTTTTTCTAATAAATATCCCATATACATACATAGCGAATACGAAATATCGACTAATTTGCGTATTTAAAACCATTAATTTTTGCAATAAGGAGTAATTGTATTGAATTTTGTCCCTATCTTTCGCAAATGCAAGGTGACTTGTTGAATGACTTCAAAATCTGTTTGGGCGTTAATTTGCTTTGCCTAATAAGGCAATGGAGCTGCTGGCCTCATGTCCACGTCATTAGGTTAAATATTTTGTCTTAACCTTAGTACTGCTCGTTCATCATTGCGGGATGACATAGATGGGCAAATGTTAGGCCCTCCGGCCCTTCGACCAAAAAAGCCCTCCGGAGGGCCATTTCCACATCTCTTATGTGTTACAGTTGCCCTCCTGCCCTCTAGCCCTTCGAACGAAATTAGAAATTATATAAACTGACCTTTCAGCGGCCGGAGGGCTTTTTGCCCATCTATAGTGGACGATACCCATTTTTTATTTAAAAAACGTCAATTAGTACCTGGTGAATTCGGAATCATTGCAGAGTCCATGTCTGCACTCCTTGCCCTCCATATTTTCGTCACAGAGGTCATGTTCCCGACAGCACTTGTCCGTCTCCACGTAGAGACCCAAGTCATCATGATTCCGAGCCGCGGACCCAGCTCCACACCACTTTGTGCCTGGAGAGAAAGGAGAAAGGCGACTTAAGCGAAGGAAGGGAGTGAAAGTGTGAGACGAGACATGCATGGTCGGAGCGGAGAGAAGATAGGACTGATTGCTTCTCTGCGAACAAAGGCATAAACTAGAACCGTTTACATATGCATGCAGAGAACTCAACATTATTGGACGTTGGTAGTCTAGTTGTAAAATAAATAAAACCAACTACTCCCCATCCAATCCATGTTCCATTCTGAGAAACTAGAAATAGAAACCTTGGTAATTTCCGTAAATGGGAAGCCTGTTCTGATTTATTGGCCTCATCCTCAGCGTCCCTCGCTTCCTGTTCCTACTGCCATACACTCTCCAGTTCACTCTCACTTACGTCTCAGCCAAAAATACGCATATGGGACCAGCATACAATAGTATTTCGAGTCTTCCTGTACAGTTAAATTAGGTTATTCTGAAGATACATCGAGATCTATACTCCAGAAGTGACTGTTTACATGTCAACTTAGCAAGTTGAATTGACGGAGCTTAACCAACGGCGTGTATGGTCAATTTAACATTTAAATGTAACCTGTTCTGGCCCAATTTGTTACAAAACTTAACTTTTTGAAAATAAAGTAAAATAGCAAAACCTGAAATCATTATTTCAATAATATTCGAGATATTTGTATTTGTTTATCATAAGCTAATTTCGTTGCGAAAGTGATGTGACGCTACATGTACATCGTTCTAAAAAATTTTGGCTCCTGATTTTCCTGATTTCTGAAGAAGCTTTCCTATTCTATTGGCGAAATGCATTTCTGAAATTAGTGGATCCTTTAAGACATTTTCTGATGTGTGATATTCCAAGGTTATAAACAAAAACGAAATTAGATTTAAGCGAAATCTTCCTGCCGAATTCTACGAAACTACAATTTTGTTCAGACTAAAATCTGTCAATTAGCTGCTAATATTGGCACAAGCTTACCTGATAATTAAAAATTGAATTTATACTGAAAATTAAAGGACTACACCTATAACCGACAGAAACATGTAGTAAAATATGCAGCGAGAAACCATTTTCGGCAATAATATTATGCATTTAAATTTTTCAAGTGTATAGGATTGGCTTAAAATGTCCAGGTCAGCGGTCAGCCCATAGAACTCACAAATCGTTATTAGAAAACGGAGACACAATTTTCAAAATTCCAAAAACTATATATTGTATCAAACTAAAAACATGGAAGAATTTTGATTAGAAACTAGTACAACACTCATAGAAAACATACTTTCAAAAAATGTCAAAATATGGCTCAAAAGTTCAAGAATATGTTGAAAAACTTCAAAATTTTCTCAATAATAGAAGTAGTAGTAATACTCGTACAAGAGGTTCCAAAAAAGTGCAAAATAAACAAGTACGCACCAAAATTTGAAAATATACAAAAATATGTTATATAAAATTTGGTTTTAGAAATATGTCAGATGCGAATAGCTGAAAACCTAAGTTAAAACTCCACAACGAAGCCTCGACAAAAAAATTTCTTCACACGCCTTAAGGATACTGAGATATCCCATGAAGCGCCTGATGAGGCGGAATTGCTGGAGTAGGATTGACGTGAGATTTGAACAGTGGACATTAGATATGAAGCGGGAGTTGTGAGAAGAGAGAGAGACCAGGTATGACGGAAGATGAAGAAAGTAAATTGGAAGCGGAAAAGCAGAAGGGAGAAGGATGTTAAATAGAAACATGAATCTTCCCTTTTCTCAGACCCTTCTCCATTTCCTGCCTCCTGCCTACTGCCTACTTAAGAAGACTGGACCAACCCAGTCCAGAAACCATTCCCACTATTATGATTATTATGAAAACACACGAGTGAAGGACCACTGCACCACCGGCTCACATTCCCATCTGCTGCTCCACTCGCTTTCTCCGCACAAATACTCCCGTTCCTTCCAACATCTCCACTCATATTTATGGAACTAAGCTAGGCTCAATATTTACGAGAACAGGTTTTTACTCTCACTACATGGTCCGAATCTTCTGCCCTAAAATTCTACGCTTCTTTTGAGTGGATGGATAGACGGATTCTGGGACTTAATTGAATTCAAGGAGAGGAATACTAAAGGTGAAGAGAGAGAAGAAAAGCAGAACGGGCTCCATGAACCGTACATTTCTAAATTCGGTAGATTCAACCATTCGTATATATTTCTGAAGCTCAGAAGCTTCCGTGTGAACCAGGATTTATTTCATTGTATTCAGTCTAGAATTTATTTAATGGATTTCACGGATTGGAAACAAAATAAAGGTGTTTCGATTTTAATTTTCTACACCGCAAAATTACGATTTCGTTAGTCATATTTTCCTGATTTCATGTTGCTAAGCGCTAAATTCAATTCCCAGTTCTGCCTGTACAGAAGTAATTTTGCGTTTTTATGAAAGTATGCATTTTTTTTTGCCAATTGGCATACACACTCGTAAAACTTTTGTCAATTATCTTTTTCACCGAGGCATCTACCTTTTTGGTATTTACGCTCAATTTAAATGGCATTTGTCAAAGTAGTCACTCGAAACGGTATGTATATTTATGACCGAATTAAGTCCAAGGTTGGATTTTTTTACCAAATCGGAGGAAGACGAAAATTATGTTGACTAATTAATAATATAAAATGTATCTAGGTAAATAATTATGAAAATCTGGATGTGTTCAGAAGAAATTAGATATGATTTTGGATCACTACTTTGAACAGCGGAAGGACTAGTAAAACTTCTGCTAGCATCTGTTCTGGAGTGGTATCCTTGTCAAATTCTGAGTGGCTGAGCAAAGTGCAGATTCTCTCATTTCCTGCACCTTGTACTCCTTCCGGCTCCAATGTTGCACTTTGCATTTGGATTGACTAGGTGCTCAAAAAGGCTTCCATGTTAAGGTACTTGATTTACTTCGGGTTGTTGTTGCTAATGTACAGGAACAAGTTCCACGAGTTACTACCTTGGCCTTATTTATTGGGAACTTTTTACTCTGATTCGATGATGCAAAACATGTACGTGGTCGTTTTATCTGCTTGAATTGGGAAAAGTTTGTAGTACAGTAATTTGTGACCAATTCTCCACCATTCTACTGAAGAAGGTCGCACTTGTCTAGCCTGGATTGATGGTTTTACAAACAGTCGATATTTTAGTATTCGGATATCAGAAGAATGTGGTGTTCTTACGGAAAAACTAAATTTTTCGAAGTTAGCTGAAGGGAATTTTAGCTGTTTTAAAATCTGGGCTCAATATCAAAACTTTACACCGCACAATGTTGGTATATTTTAAAAATTTTGATGTTTGTTAGTATATTTGAATATTTTTCAGATTTTGGTGCATATTTTGAGAATTTTGGACATTTTCACACATTAGCTGTGTATTTTCACATTTTGTGAAGGTATTGTTCGGTGTTAGTTTTCCATCTTCCAATCACAGGCTTTGTTTTAGAATTTAGAAATCGTGAAAATCGACCTTATCCGGTAGGTAAGGTCCTTGTCGAGATTCAATTTTAATTAATGATTTTCAACATCTTTTGTAAATTTTACAACTTGTTTGAATGGATTCTATACAAAGATTTACATTTTAGAGATTTTGGCTGTGTATTTTTGCCAAAAACTGTTTCTGCTGCAGATTCATTCAAGTGCATATTTAAACCGCTTTAATGCTAATTTTCAACCTTGAGCAGAAACAGCTGATGCTTTAAATGCAGAAAAGCCCCTTCGTCGCTATGTAAATTTCCTGATACCAAAAATCTGGGACACGTGACAAGTTCTCAAATTAAGATGACTAAATTTCAAAAACCATACCTGGAAAAATGAGCGGCATATTTGGATTCATATGATGATGATTTTCGTGTCCAGTAAGATCCCCATTCCCAGTTTTGTTGTAGTGCGTCGTGGAACTCTCCTGAATCTTATTGTTATTGAATTCATGACTATTGACAAGAGAGGCGTTTTCCTCTGTCTTGTTCCCAATCCTATTATTGTTGAGCTCGGGTCTAGGAAGTTTAGGATCCGTGTACGGATTCTTCCTGTTGAAAAAGGCTGTGAGTTGACATTTCCCAACCATGAGTCGAAACTGGAAGTAGTTGAGCTCCGTCATTCTCTCCTTCTTACTATCTCGCAACCAGGCAGCATCTCTGTCCAAACACAATAGACTTTGTTCAACTCAACCAAATTGATAAAGCCGTCTTTCCAAAGAAGAGGAACAGAATAGGCCTGCTGTTCCTCAACCTTAAGATAATACTTGTACAACAATCAAAGTTTCCCTGCAGAAGAAGAACTCAAAGCCTTTCGTTTTCTTTTGGCATAGACTCCTTTTTCAAGGTTGCAAAATCAAATCAACGAAAGAAGATTAATGGAACAAATTGAAAGGCTTTTCTTGAACGGGATTCACATTCTTTGGAAAATAGGCTTTACAATTGCCAATTATGACTTGAATTCAGTTTTAAAATTAGAATATGTAAATAGGAAGATAGGTTTTGAACTTACTCTCCTTGAAATACTTGACATGCATTATCAGGACCAATCTCGACAACTTGTGTGCCTGTTGAATTAAAAGAAAGTAATAAATAAGCTGTAGGCAAAAGTGCATGCAATCATATTTATGCTAATCATTCAATTTGTTCATGGGTCCGATGATAACAGAATAATAAATGTCATGTAACTTGCATGACGTCAAGATAAATGTTTTGACTGGGTTTATGAGATGCCCTTCAAGACTAAAATTAAAAATTAGCCGACTCACTATTTCGTCTGCATCTGATGCATCATCAAGGTTCCGATTTATATTCTTATCAATTTAAATGAAAAATAAACCTGTCAACGTGGACTGCAAATTACAACACGGTAAAATTCCAAAGAGATTTTACACAACCATGTTGCAGGTTGTTGTATTGTATTGCGTTATTTAAATTAATGTAAATCCTAAAACAGTTTTTGATACAAGGTACGCATGAATTAGTGCATAAAATACCAAATAACGCTACGAACTTCCTAAGCTGTACAGGCTTACGTCGTGCATTGTTTCATGCGAATATGACTATTTGTGATTGTCACTCTTATGTACAGTTGTCTAATTTTGTCACAACAGAGTTGTGAATTTACATAAATAATTTGGTTACAATAATCGGTACAATGCTCTCAAGTAAAATTAATAATTCTTAAAAAAAACACTTCGCATTGTAATACACGTTACTATGATAGTTGAGTAAATTTCGTAATGTAATATCTGTAACGGTGAGGATATTAAGCATTATATATCTTTGGAATCGTTTAAAAAAATGAATTATGATAAACTGAATTGTGTAGAATTGCGTTGCCATTGACATGATACTGGTCACGGGTAGCCGTGTTGACAAGGTTGTAGTGTGACAAATACGCATACACAGCACATACACCACCATACGACCAAGCCTTCCATGCAAAAATTGCTAACAACACACACAACAGTTTTAGCTGATACTATTGCGTAGCTATTTTTATTCATAGCTGTTTTTATTTTAGCTATTATTGGTTTAGCTGTTTTTATTGCGTCGCAGTTATTATGTCCTAGCTGTTTTTATTTTAGCTGTTTTTGCTTAGCTGTTTTGGCTTTAGCTGTTTTTAGTTAAGCTGTTAAAGCGTGCTTCGCATACCAAGTGCTCATTATTGCACTTGCCTATAAGTTAAGTCATAAATAAATACGTTGCACGGTACAAACAAATCGAATTATTGCGATGGCTTGGTGCTGTATCTTAAAATAAAACCTTGCGCGAAAACAAAATTTATTCCGAAATGATTATAAACTCGGATTCAAATTCTCAGCTATTGAAGCCAAGTGAAAATTTATTTTTTTAAAAACCTGCTAAGATTCATTGTAGTTTAAAACAGAGCGTTTTTTTTCTTCAGACAAAACATATTTTGTAAATTAGTCAAATAAATCATGATTCAAACAATTTATTAATAGTAACAGTTGATTTAACTCCGAAAAATATTGTAGAAAGTGAACTTGCATAGCAATACATATGTTTGCCTGTACTTTATAATTTCATTTCATATTACAGATTAATTCGAACAATACTAAGAAAAATGAAAAAGTTGGCAAAATACGCCAAGAATACCAGTAAGCTACTAGTTCCTAGTTCAAAGTTATCGGTACGAAGAATTCGCTTGTATTTAAATAGAATTGTTTAGATTAGGTCATCTCCCCAAGGACGAAACCTGGAAAACCTATTAAATTCTGTTTGGGACGGAGTTTGCATGATACCATGACCGCTGTAGAGCTCACCTAGAGCCGCTACACAAGAAACCATTAATATTTTGAAGACCAGAGCAGAATACGTGGAAAAAAATTAATTCTGTGAATCTTTCATGATGACCAATGCTCAGCTTTGCTACCGTGCTATAGTGCATGTACACGTGTACGTGACCTTATTCGTCCCAGATTCTGAAAATGTTCATTTCTATTTAGATTACTGAGAATCCTGGTACGTTCCGCTTTATAGGAATGTTATTGGCAGATTTAGATGTAGTGTCGTAGGTTCAATATTTTGTCTATCGTAATGAAAATTGAAACTTTTGGTAAAACAGGGTTCTTCGTTCAAACTGTGGAAATGAATACGTCTAAAAATCCAGAATTGAGATGAATTAAGCTAATACTGTAAAGCATGTAAACTTGAGCTTGGTACTGTACAGAATCATTTCAAAATTCTTGGGGTTGACTTCGACAAATTCTTGTTGTTTCCCACGACAGCTTAACACGTTGGATAATAACAAAATACAAAAAAGAAAAATTCGTGGAATGATGCAGATCGTTGTTCGACATACTTACAATAGAACCAAAACCGGTGTGTAAAGTCAAATTCAAAAAACGATCTGACTGAAGATTGACATAGGTAATTGTCCCTTGCATCATACTCAATATTTTGCCCATAAGGCCCGTAAAAGATTCTATTATTAACTAGCTTGTGACCGGTCACCATCTTTAGCATGGACGTGGTTTGAAATTAAATAGCCTCATTTTCCTCCAAATTGGCATTACTGTGTGATGTGGCTGTAAATATTCTAAATCACACACTGTAAAATGGTATACCCGGGCACCGGGACCAGTTTGACCGTTAAGAAACTGATGAAAGAAATTTGTTTTAAACAATGTTTTATTTAACACATCCACTCAAATACAAACAATTACCAGAACTGCTTTTTAACCATAAATTAGCCTCTTGACACTTTTATTTTAATATCAATATGTTGTACCCCACTACAGTTATATTAAAACCAGTTTCAGGAACGTTCGTATCAATTTTCAAAAAGATTGGGCTGACCACTAGAGTCCTTTCAAGAGGATAATGTTGGACCAACCAATTTTTGGCCTCTAATTTCACGGAAGCTAATCATATCCATAAAATTTCCGCGCTAAAAATGGCAGCCAAAACACAATAACTCATATAATCAGCTTGTATCTTGTTGCAAGGTTGCTCTGACTTGTCCAAGGGGTAGTGATTGCATATGCGCCCTACCTCCCTGGTAAGGCGCATATACTTTGTAAATATTGCGCCCTACCTCGCATCCTATTTCCTATTCCTGTGCAAATGAATGGTAATTTATTTGTTTTTGAGGAAGAATCTATAAAGAGAGAGATGTCATTTAAATGGTTACAAGTTTTGAGTTATTCCATTCCAAATATTCCAAATTCAAATCAATATTCAAATAAGCATGAAACCTATCCACACAAACTATGAGAAAGCAGAAAATGTAATGGGCATTGAAAATTCAAAATTGGAAAATGAAGCCTGCTTTAAAATAACTACTATGATTTATTGATTCTTCCTCAAAGTAATCCTAACAAATAATTTGCCATTTATTTGCACAAGAATAGAAAATAGGATGCGAGGTAGGGCGCACACTCTATCCGCGCGCGATAGAGTAAGCGGCCTACCAGAAACAGAAGGTAAGGCGCATACTCTACTAAGCATATGCGCCCTAACAGAGTGGTAGGGCGCATATGCAATCACAACCGTCCAAGGCTCTTTATGCCAATTTTCGGTAAATTATTTTTTAACAAATAGTGGAACACCTTGCGCCTCCGGTTGCTACGTACTTCCTATACCGAAGGTTAGATGAAATATTTACACAGTTAATTGTCTGTGTGTATTAAATCCCAAAATATCTGAAACACATCGATATCGAGGGATGAGCGTGAGCGATATATGGCATATTTACATTGTTCAAATTATTGCAAATACATAAACAAACCAACTTCAAGAAATGTTCACAATCCATCCCACGCCTTGCCTATAGCTTAAGGTTTTCCTCAAACGAGTTTCACAGCACCTCGTGTGCTACGGGTTAAGGTAGGTTAGGATCTTAAGATGAGCATTTGGTGTCTAATGGTGGTGTAATTTTGAAGTTGTGCTTTGCTATTTTGTATCGCTTTTTTACCTTTCGGCTCCAGATACTGCATCCATATTTACATGTAATTGATTTAAACATATTCCGTTTGACGTTGGAAACTTTTCCCAGTGGTTTTGGGAAAACCTAATATAAATCTAGAATCAAAATTGGAAACTTACCTTTTCTATTTGAATAATACTTGGAAGTATCTGAGGCTGGTTGAGATTCGGACGGTTGCGTACTCGTTCGTCCATTGTAATCCAATTCTCTGCTGTTCTGCTGCTGCTGTTGAACCAGTGAAGACGAAGCAATAAGAGATGCTAACAGCGTCAGTAGAATCACTTGACCCAGGAAGAAACGCGGAGTAAGGCACA
This sequence comes from Ceratophysella granulata, assembly GCA_034694905.1. NCBI lineage: Eukaryota > Metazoa > Arthropoda > Collembola > Poduromorpha > Hypogastruridae > Ceratophysella > Ceratophysella granulata. The sequence continues at coordinate 1,341 of JAQFYU010001292.1, read as the reverse complement.
TGGTGAAAAAAACAATTTTTTGACACAATAAGACAATTTCACACTCGGAATAGCATGTACGAACTTAATTGGTCCAGAAACCAATTATCACAGAAGAGGTAATGTGGAATGACAATGACGAACTGGGATTGCGGACAAGGTAAAAGAAGGAAGGAGATCAGGTTTGATTCTGAACGGAGGATTCTATTGATGCGTTGATTGAACTGGAGCTTGACATTGACACTGGGCTACCAATAAATTCACACACTCGACCAGCACAGGCCTAATCTTAAAGAATGACTGAATTCAGAGTCAAACTCGGCCTGTCTCCAATTACGAGAACACTCGTCTGAATTGGCTCCTGTTCTTCCGAAGAGCCCAGTCCTCTTCGATAGCCAATTGGCGTGGATTCATCACGGCTTATGAAATAGTAACTGTCCTCTCAGTCGATACAACAATGAGGCCTGCCAAATACTGTGTGTGAATAAAATGTGTCCACCAGGCTACAGATAGTATATAATGCATAATGCATCTCCTCCTCTACTCTGGGCACTCTGATTGGACATCAAGTATGATGTGGTTTGGCAAGTGTACTTGCCAGCGTGCGTAAGTACATTTGTGTAAGAATAAACTGGCTAGATATACTCATGCATTCGAGGGGATTTCCGAAATATTTTATTTACTTTAGCTATGTTCTTCAATGACACCTATATTTGTTTAGAAGTCACGTCAAGATATTATGGGATTTTATCTGATGTCATCTTAATTTTTTTGCAAATATGTGACTCAATATGATTTTATGTAGCTTAATTTGATTCTGGTGACATTTGATTTTATGTGATTGCATGTGATTATGTTGACATATGTGATTTTATGTGATTGCATGTGATTATGTTGACATATGTGATTTTATGTGATTGCATGTGATTATGTTGACATATGTGAGTTTGTGATGTTTTGTGATTATGTTGGCATATTTCATTTTGTGATGTTTTGTGATTATGTCGGCCTGTGATTTTATGTGATATTTTGTGATTATGTTGGCATATGTGATTTTGTGATGTTTTGTGATTATGTTGGCATATTTCATTTTGTGATGTTTTGTGATTGTGTTGGCATATGTGACTTTATGTGATGTTTTGTAATTATGTTTGTATATGTGATTTTATATAACTTAATTTATTTCTGTTGCCCTATGTGATTCAATATATCTTAGTTTGATTTTATGCTCATTTATAAGATAACATGCCATTTTTGCTATGTTTAAGAGATTTTGAGCTTCCATACGAATTTTTGAGATATCATGTGATTTGGTTAGTTAATTTGGTGTGGTTAATTAAGTACATAGCTTCAACAACAAAA